>QLTV01001697.1:834692-852657 GCA_003457575.1 Thermophis baileyi | reverse complement strand
GATGGACTGGCCAAGCATGTCTCCAGACCTAAACCCTATTGAGCATCTGTGGGGCACCCTGAAACAGAAGGTGGAGGCGCGCAAGGTCTCCAACATCCACCAGCTCCATGATGTTGTCATGGCGGAGTGGAAGAGGGCTCCAGTGGCAACCTATGAAGCTCTGGTGAACTCTATGCGCAAGAGGGTTAAGGCAGTGCTGGAAAATAATGGTGGCCACACAAAATATTGACACTTTGGGCCCCATTTGGACATAATCACTTAGGGGTGTACTGACTTTTGTTGCCAGCAGTTTAGACATTAATGGCTGTGTGTTGTGTTATTTTGAGGGGACAGCACATTTACACTGTTATACAAGCTGTATACTCACTACTTTACATTGTAGCCAAGTGTCATTTCTTCAGTGTTGTCACATGAAAAGATATACTTAAATATTTACAAAATGTGAGGGGGTGTACTCACTTTTGTGACATACTGTACATACATACATACATACAAACATACATACATACATACATACATACATACATACAGTCAGCTTTCACACATAAGGCAGGACTAGAACTCACAGTCTCCTGTTTCTAGGCCAGCACCTTAATAATTACACCAAATTGGCTATATTATCATACATAGGCTCATTAAAATACTGTAGTAGTATTAGTAATTGTATGTATGTATGTATGTATGTAACAGTGGCCCCCAACCTTTCTGGCACTAGGGACCATTTTCAGGGAAAATAATTTTTCCATAGTCTGGGGGCCCGGGGATGGTTTCATGCACAACCTGCATCCTGTGCATGTGTAGATGAAGCTTCACTCAGTTGCTGCTTGCACAACTTGGTTCCTAACAGGCTATGGACTGGTATCAGTGTGTAGCCTGAGGGTTGGGGACCCTAATACACAGTATAATATGTAAAGTTTCCCTTGTCCAGTCATGTCCAACTCTAGGGGGCATTGCTCATCTTTGTTTCTTGGCAGAGGGAGCCAGCATTGTCCAAAGACATTTCCATGGTCACGTGGCCAACATGACTATATGCCAAGGCACATGGAATGCTGCTAGCTTCCCACCAAAGTGGTACCTATTTATCTATTTGCATTTGCATGCTTTCAAACTGCTAGGTGGGCAGGAGCTGGGGCAAGGATGGGAGCTCACCCCATTACATGGTGCTCGGGTTTCAAACCCAGCTGTCAGTTTTCCATCTGACAAACTCAGCGTCTTTAACTGCTGAGCCACTACGCGCGCACACACACACACACACACACACACACCATTATAGTACCTATATATGATCATATATAGGATCATTTACAGAGATATACAAATAGCAGCATCTAGTGACCTGTAAATATCAAACATAATAACATGACCACTCTTCATAAAAGCCATTAAAAACTCTGCTGGCTTTACTAAATGATGACAGATGCTCTACAGTTCAAAGAGGTTCACCTTCCAAGCATTGTTCTGTGTGAGTTGGTATAAGGAGAATGCTCCAGCAATTAACTTTTATAACAGCACAGATGTTTGCTTATAAAATGATTTTTATAAAGATCAGCTTTAACATATATCCACATTTCATTCTCGTTCCTAGGGTACTGGAGTTATTTGCGATCAGCTTTGTTAGACACCTGTATATATTATTTCAAATGTTGTGCATCTGTACAAATGTGTTGTGCCAGCTCTCTAAAAAGTGCACTTTTAAGTGTGTTCAAAGCAGTTGTTGTGTTTTCAGTGATTTGATGTGGTTTTAAAAACTTCAGTACATGCAACGTCATGTTCAATAAAATGTTATTTCAATTAATTATGCAGTAATAAGCATGTGCAATAGTATATTATGTGTCCTAATATGTGAACATGAACTGAATGCATTAATCCATGAATGATATAAATTTGGTTTTTATGCTGCTGCTGTATTCCTGCAGGGGAAAAAAAATCAGACTGTGAACATTTATGGCATGGTTTTATTTCGGAATGATATAACAAATAACTTCTGATATCCTTTGGAAAATATCCAATCTGCATCTGTTCCACCCCTAGAAACATCAAGTATTCAGTTTTGGTTATGGCTATTGTTAACAATGATTAAAATGGAGACCCGGACTGATCTGTTTTTAACATGCCCAAAGAAATTTCCTTGCAATTTGCTTTGGCGTACCAAACTAAGCAAACTGTGTAACTCTAGAGTTTAACTACTTGTTTGAGAAATTATACCTTAAGCACAAATTATATACAGGTAGTCCTTGTTTAGCAACTGCATCAGAAAGCAGCCCTTCACAAATACAATACAAATACAAATACAACGTCCTACCTGTCAATGACTACTTCAGCTTCAACCTCAACAATACACGGGCAAACAATAAATACAAACTCAAGGTAAACCGCTCCAAACTCGATTGCAGAAAATACGACTTCAGCAATAGAGTGGTCAACGCCTGGAATGCACCACCTGACTCCATTGTTACATCCTCTAAGCCCCACAGCTTCAACCTTAAACTGTCTACCGTGGACCTCACCCCGTTCCTAAGAGGTCCGTAAAGGGGGCATGCATAAGCGCACCAGCATGCCTACCGTCCCTGTCCTATTGTCCCCATTTATTTGTATTCATTCCTTGTTCATGTCCATGTTTATACTTATACTTGTTATCTAGTACATGTTCAACAAACTAAATAATAAATAAAATAAATAACAATGGTAATAAGTTGTAAAAAAATAATACAACCAATGCATTCACTTATCCCCAAATTTCTGTGCCAGGAGAAATCTGTATCATTATTATTAGCGTATGGTTTTATTACAGTAGCCAGGACACCCCAATGTTATTGCCAAGTAGCATTGCCAAGGCACCAGTCCTGTTATACCCAAAGGTGCTTTTTCAACAAAGGCAACTGGACTTTGTTTTGTTTTGTTTTCCTTGAAGACGTTTCGCTTCTCATACAAGAAGGTTCTTCCGTTCAGTCCTGTTATAGGACACACTTGCGCACTACCCAAGGTACACCACAGGAGGGTGAGGTGGCTTTGCACCAGAGAGAAAGACGAGAGGATCTCTCTGCAGAAGCACCTAAGTCCACCTCTCTTCCTGGAGCTGCCTTGTAAATGGGTGCCACAACTGGGAATGTTCACAGCCATCAGGATTCTGACTGCCTGTACAGAGCACCAATTTGTCTTCCCACCAAAGTGATACCTATCTATCTACTTGCATAGAACATGTTTTTAAACTGTTGGGTGGACAGAAGCTGAAGTGAGTGACAAGAGCTCACCCTGGCTGCCACATAGAGCTAGGGCTTGAACCGCTGGTGTTGAGACCATCTCCAGTATCCTTAAGCCACTGAATCACCATGCCTCCCCATTGATGTATGAGACAGCTTTATTTAAGCCGCCCAGAGTCCCTAGGGAGTTGGGCAGCATAGAAATGCAAATAAATAAATAAATAAATAAATAAATAAATAAATAAATAAACAAACAAACAAGATGGCAACAAATCAATGATCTTCACAGCATATCTCTCTCTCTGAATCACATGTTCACTTAGTGACCATTTTGCTTAAAGATCATTTCACTGGAACCAGTTGTGCTTGCTAACAAAGTACTGTAGATTTAGGTATAAATTTCCATATACAAATTTATGCTTCAGGAAATAATTTTGATAGTTGTGTCCTAGCTTAGGGCAATATGCACTGCCAACATGACTCACTGCAATTAAGGCCAGCAAAAATTTCTGGAGGGCAGGAAAAATTATCTTCTACTCACTTCCAGCCTGCCACAAATGTAACTTCCACCATGTTATCTTACTTCAAGTTGAAAATAGAGATCATGATTTGCCATTTTAGTTTCCTAAAAGAAATTCTCATAATTTGACCATGTTTTATGTAGAAGCAAAATGCTTCCTCACCACATTTTTTCATATTTTCTTCAAAAAGGTCTTCTTCAACCTCTATTTTCAATAGTGGAATGCTGCTAAATGTTTACCAACCAGCACTACTGGCTCCATTGCTACCACCATATCAGGATGCTCATCAGCTAACAGCTAATTGGCCCACTAGGTGTTATGACTCAGCTCTGCTCTCAACCAATTCACAAAATTCCAGAAAATTGAACAATTATGTCTTGTCAGCTGTACAAGCCAGCTCCAGCACACCACTGGTGTTTCCAGGTTACCTAGTATGAAAATTGCTTGACATGAACAGCATCCCCATTTTGAGCCCCCAATTTTTTTTAAGTTAGTATTTTGCTAAGCTACTTACTTTTTCCTTTAAAAAAATTAACCCCCATCAGTATCTCATTTTATTATTTTGGTAGCTCTTTTTTATATGCCTGTTGCAAGATTAATGCCCTTCTCACTTTAAAAACTGCTTGTTAAAATGGTTTCCTAAATGTATTTGGCTTGCAGAGTTCCTATTGTTTGTGTGGTTTGGTCTCAAGCCCCTACAAATAAAGCAACCCTTTTTATGAGCAGAGCAGGTTTACATTCAGGGTGACGTTTGCTCACAAGTAGGCTTAAAGTCTCCCCCATAACCCAGCAGGATTTCCCTATGGTGCAATCCTTTCAACTACAGAAAATTGCTCCAAAATTTATTTGTGATTGCATGATATTTTTTTTTCATCCAAATGTCCTCTGACTGTGTACATAATCTATACAAACTGCATTGTTCACCAAGAAAGACTTTCCAGTAGCACTTAACATCTTGACAGCAGCAAGTGTCTGTATTTGATAGTGAACACTTGACACGATATTTGACAGCTGTGGCAGACATCACTTCTTATTTCATATTATCAGAAAAGTAGCATTCAGTATCTGTCAAAAGTTTACAGTTCATATGCAACAGATTCAGTTGCAATATCTGGCTGCAGATATGCAGCAGCGTCAGTATTTGACAATTTTTAAAAAGTAAGCACAATTACGTTTAATAGAAATATGATAATCTTACTTATCAGAGTAGTCTATGTAAACAAATATGACCATCACATGGTATTTTCTACATCATACATACATATGTGTATGTGTGTGTGTATACACACACACACATACACACATATATATATGCACATACATACACATATGTGTGTATATATATATATATATATATATTTGTTTTTTGAGGTTTTCGCGGGTATTTGTATGTAGGTCTGTGGTTATTCGGGTTTTCTCCCGCGTGAAGTTGGAGATGTCATTGCAACGTTTCGACGAAGTCTCATAAATTCTTGTATCTCATATTGAAATTCCGTAACAAAGAAAGCAAAATATAGCTTACTAGTAGCTGGATACCCGTGCTTCGCTACAAAACTGATCGGGCTTGATAAATTGACAGTTAAAGCTTGAAAATTAATGAGGAGTTACGCGCTGGCCATGCCCACGCCCGGTTTAGTGAAGGGGTAGCATCAGAGCTTTTCAGGTGGGGAGGGGGAGTAGAACATCTAACTCCTTAGCATGGAGTAGAATGTCTAAACTCCCAGCCCACAGGCCAGATGAATTACGGGCTGGCCACGCCCACGCCCGGTTTAGCGAAGGGGTAGCATTTCAGGTGGGGAGGGGGACTAGAACGTCTAACTCCTTAGGAGTAGAACGTCTAACTCCTTAGCATGGAGTAGTATGTCTAAACTCCCAGCCCGCAGGCCGGATGAGTCACGCGCTGGCCACGCCCACTGGCAGTTGGAACAGAGTTCTTTTTAGATGGGGAGGGGGAGTAGAATGTCTAACTCCTCAGCATCAGTATATATTCTTATATACTGTATATAAGAAATACTAATGATCTGATGGTCCTTTTGAAAAATCCTTTCTTAGCGAGCACCTAGAAGCCAAGGGAAACATACGTGCCAAGTTTCAAGTTTGTAGGCTTTATGGTTCTGGAGATTTTGTGATGATGTGTGAGTGCTTTTGGCTTTTATATATATAGATATATAGTATGCATAATTCAAATGTTATCATTGTTATAGACTAGTCCCTATAACATAGCAAGTGTTGATAATTATATTATTAAATATTCCCAGATTGTATTATATAAACAGGAGAAGAACATTGCTTTAGATAAACCTATTTATTTGTGTTTTTGCAGGACAGAACTGCATATCTTTTGGTGAGTTAATGCTCTGCAAACTAAATCCATACTCCCCTTACTTAAATGCACAGTTGTTCTGCATATGAAGCATTAAACATGAATATCATAAATATGCTTGATATATATAACCAAAGAAAGATGAAAATGAGTTACATACAAAACCTTAAATATGCATATCCAAGTCAAATAAAAAAGATTGTTGAAGAAGCTCAAATACAGAACTGAAGAAACAGCCATAAAAAAGAAGCAGTTTCACTATGTATGCAGGAAAACCTTCCACACTTAAAAACAAAAGAAAATATATAATTAAAGGACAATCCAGTATTTTAAGTTCTGGTAACATCTTTATATCTACAATATATCCTTGAGATTGGAAAGAAAGAAATAGACCTGGAATACTGCAACCAATTTTGGTCACCATACTACAAAAAAGATATTGAGACCTTGGAAAAAGTTCAGAGAAGAGCAACTAAGATGATCAAAGGCCTGGAGACTAAAACATATGAAGATGCCTGCAGGATTTGGGTTTGGCTAGTCTAAAGGAAAGAAGAATTAGGGGTGACATGATAGCAGTATTCCAGTATTTGAGAGGCTGCCACAAAGAAAAATGGGTCAAATTATTCTATGAAGCACCAGAGGGCAGGATAAGAAACAATGGTTCAAAACTAACCAAAGAGAGAAGCAACCTGGCATTAAGGATACACTTCCTAACAGTGAAGACAATTAACCAGTGGAATAGCTTGCCTTCAGAAATCATGGGTGCTTCATCACTGGAAGTTTTTAAAAAGGAACTAGACAGCCACTTATCTGAAATAGTATAGGTTCTCGTACTTGAGCCAGGGGCTGGACTAGAAGACCTCCAAGGTCCCTTCCAGCTCTATTCTATTTTATTCTTACACTTGTTTTGGACATCTATTTCCCATTGTTAATAAATTGAATGAAATAATATTTTTAGTATTATAATAATATTATTTAGTATTATACTTAAAAGGCAATAGGTGAACTAGCCGCAGGACAACTCACCATGACCACTGTAGTACAACTCTCTGCAGAACAAGAGTTACACTAATATAAAAGAAATTGTGAAATAGCATCATTAAAGAAAGGATGCAAAAGGAGGGACAGAATGGAATACAAATGACAAAAATTAAAATATTTTTTTATTTATTTTAAATAATTAAATTGAATTCTTAAAGTGTCCTGTGGCAAGTTGGCTGTGGTGAGTTCTCCTGTGGTGAGTTGGCCATGGTGAGTTGGCTATGATGAGTTGGCTGTGGCAAGTTGGCCACGGCGAATTGGCTGCAGTGAGTTGGCTGTGGCAAGTTGTCCCATTGCTTACAAAGAGTAGCTTGCAAAGAGCTGTGATGTTACAGTGGTTAGAATGCACTATTGCAGGCTAACTCTGCCCACAGCCAGGAGTTTGATGCTGACCGGCTGAAAGGTTAATTCAACCTTACATCCTACCGAGGTCAGTAAAATGAGGACCCAGATTATTAGGGGCCATAGGCTGACTCTGTAAACCACTTAGAGAGAGCTGTCAAGCTCTATGAAGTGATATATAAGTCTGAGTGATACTTACATCTGTTCTCCCACAGCATCTCTTGTAAGAAGTTATTGACAAATGAAAGTATATATATTCAGAGCTTCCCAAATATTGCTATCCTGGTTCTAAAAGAATAATTCAAAAATCAGAAATTGGAATTTAGGCACGATGTTTGCAGCTTCATTTTGCAATTTCAATAACATGACTTCCCTATCTGTTCAGAAGTATGAAGTAATGGATTGAAGAAAGATCCTGTAAGCGATCACTCTCTTTGCTGATCTCCACCATAGATGCTTCACTGAAAGAGTGTATCTTTTCCGTTATATTTGCCACATATAAGCAATTTCTCAGTCCCATATGGTAAAAGATGCTGCTATTTTAAAAAGCTAGGAACACATTGGCTATTAGTGCTTTATTTATTGCAATGCACAGCTTTCATCCTTTGGCATTCAAATGATTGGACCCAAATGACAGGCTATAGAAGCTACTTAAATACAAGCAGCATCTGCCTCTTTGGCAGGCTTCATTTGCAGATGCTCCTGGGTCTGTCAAAGAATAATCTGTTGTACCAGTGGTCTGCATTCATTAGTCTTTCCATTTCCTAAAATATCATATATGGTATTTTTTTTTAAAAAAATGATGTGTTGTTTTTGTAACCAAAATAAAGACTCTAAAAATACAGTCAGATCAAAATCAGCAATAGTTTGGCTTTGGAATAAATGATTTAGACAGGTTTATTTTACAGCGAATTCGTGTGCTCCATTTTATTCTGATTACAGCTCATGAAATTGAATTGGGGAACCCATAACCAAGCTGGTTGGGTCACTTTGGAAGCACAATGCAATGACATGTCAGAGGTGGGTTCCTGCCGGTTCGGACCGGCTCTATAGAACCGGTAGCAGGAATTTCCCCCTGCTCGCCGAACCGGCAGCGATGGCAGGCTGGACACCCCCCCGAACTGGCTCTCTCAGCGGTGCCGTAGGAGCCGCCATCTGTTTTTTTGCTTCTGCACACACGCAGAAGCTGTTTTTTGCTTCTGCACATACGCAGAAGCTGGGTTTTTAGCACTGCGCATGTGCGCATGGCGCGCCCATGTGGCGCGCAAGGCATGCGCGCCCACATGGTGCATGAGGAAGCGAACCGGCAGCGAGGTAAGCCAGAACCCACCCCTGTGACATGTTAATAAAATTAAATTGGAATCTNCACAAAAAGATCCACCCACCCACCCGCCCTCTTTTTCTACCCCAAACTTCAAAAGTTCTTAGTCTGTCCTTCATTCAACTCTGTTGCTACTCCAGCACATTAAGGCATGAAGCTGATTTAGCTACTTTTGACACTTCCAGCAAGATACAAGCGAAATGGCAAGCAATTATCCCTGAGAGTAAAAGAATGCTGTAATAATAAGTTACATACCATAACTAACTACTGGCTGTCTTTTAATTATACATTTGAAATCAACCTGATCCAGATTGTTATCCCAGCCTGTACTGTACTATGTATAGCAACCCAGAATTTCTACACAAACCAAACTAGGGTAAGACAGAAAGGCAGGAGACAGTAAGGAAAACAATTACATATGAGAGAGATAACACAAAGAAATCCAGCTCGGTATGTGGAGCTGTTAATGGTATAACTATATGCAACTCATAGAAGATAATTCCCATTTTATTTTCTATAATCTTAAGGTAAAAATAGAACTTATAAGGAAAATCTTGACCATCCCTCTTTGGAAGTTTTCGGATGTCTAAATTTTTACAAATACGTTTTGCATCGTTCCATCTTACAATGCTATATTTATTTGTTTATTTAATAAATTTATATGTCGTTCATCTCACTGTCAAATTATTCTTTTATAAGTAGTCATTCTCAACGTGATTTACTAATGTTCAAATAATAGCCAAAAGCTTTAGGTGGCTCTGCCCGCTGTGTTTCAACCAAGGTACAGGAAAAGGACAGGAGGGACTGGTCTAATTTGAAAGGAACTGTTGCAGACTGATGCTGTAAAGACAGTTGTATTTGTCTTTCAGATATGCCTCTCTTCAAAAAAAAAAAAAGATTTACTTTGCTTTTTACTTTTAAGAATAGCAAACAATGCCTTGCTTTTAAGAACGAATTTAAAGAGGAATGTGTCATACGTTTCAGTTTATAATGCTACATTACAAGAAAAGAATAGTTATAGATGTTAGTGGTTTTTTTAAAAAACATTAAAACTTTTTTGTTCATTTGTTGAGTTGGGGAACTAAATCTGTTAGGAACTAAATTTAAATATTATTTCATTGCAAGCTCCTTTTCAGAGCCTCTTGACAATTCTTATTTAAAACAACGGTCTTTTGTCCTTATTCAAGGTTTGTTTATTAGCAGACCTAACAAAGAAATGTTCACACTTTAAAAAAAAATCAATAGCTCTCTTTTCTTTATAGTGCCTAGTACCAACAAAACAAGTTTATCTTGAGAATATCATTTGGGGATTGCAATCATCCAGACCATTCTGACAATGCAGATTAATTCTTCTTAAGTAAATGTAACTCTGCAGGCAAAGATAATTCTAGAGGCAGAGCTAATAAGTTGCAACTGAAACCATAACTTTATAACACAAATGTTGGCAACTCAGAACTGATAATACTACCCTGACATTTGACCTGCATTGAAACAGCAGGAAATTCATAGATACAATTATTAGGATGATTAAAAATTCTAGTACAGAAAAGCATAAATTTCTATTAGTAGTAGTAGAAGAAGAATTAATAGTATCATAGCTATTGTATATCAAGTAAGTAAAGATTTCCTCTAGTAGAACTCAACTCCTGGTGCCTTCAGGAATACATTCACATAGTTTTCTTGGGAACAATGAAACAGTTTTCTATTGCTTTTTTATGGGATGCTTTTGAACCTTCAAGTTTAGCCTCCACTAGGGGATTTCCTGAAGATTTCTTATTTAAGTTTCCAGCCTTGTTTAGCATTCCAAGATCAGCCAAGGTCAATTCAAAGAAGCTTATATACACTGAGAGTTTATGCACTGGAGACAAATTCCTTGTGTGTCCAATCACACTTGGCCAATAAAAAAATCCATTCCATTCCATTCCATTCCATTCCATTCCATTCCATTCCATTCCATTCTGATGTCTTTGTTTGAGTGTCCAATCACATGTGGCCAATAAAGAATTCAACTCTACTCTACTCTACTCTACTCTACTCTACTCTACTCTACTCTACTCTACTCTACTCTACTCTACTCTACTCTACTCTACTCTACTCTACTCTACTCTACTCTACTTCTATTCTGTTCTATCCAATCTGATCTGATCCCAATCATCAAGATCGAACTCCAGATTGTGGCCAGAGATGGTCTGCAATACTGCATTCTAACCACTGCACTACCAGAGCTCAGCTATTTCCACCTGGATACTTGGCCCAAATGCCTTTTTTCTCTCCTTTCCTGCATCAAAGCCACTGAACAAAGGGAACTGCATTAAAACCAGATTATTTCGACTAGTCTGACTGCTGAAGTAAGGGTTAACATTGGATTGTAACTGTTTCATATGCCCTTATTATCTAGATAACTTTAGATGACTAGTCTTCTGAAGATAGGAAGCTCCCTCTGAATGGTTAAACAAAGTCTTAGAAATAAGCAACATTTTGTTGTAGAAAAGAAGACTGTATTTTTAAAATTTAATAACCTGGGCAGCTGCAACTGCCTACATGCTGACATGATTCCCATGATAGAGAGAGAGGGAGAGAGGGAGGGAGGGAGGGAGGGAGAGAGAGAGAGAGAGAGAGAGAGAGAGAGAGAGAGAGAGAGAGAGAGAGAGAGAGAGAGAGAGAGAGAGAGAGAGAGAGAGAGAGAGTGAAAGAAAAAAGATTAAAAAGAAACTGAATTTTACTTTGTGTCATTGGGCTCTGCTTGTACAAGTCAACCCAAGAATTATGCTAAGCATGTTTCCTGATTTTTTTTTCATTTGCTATTCCTGAATAACAACTTAAAGGAACCTGATCCCATTTCTACCTATTCTTATATGCCTGCCAAATCCTCCATTTGGGCTCCCAATAAATATTGCATGCTCTCAATAAGGGTGCAAAATTGATTGATTCATTCAAATTGATTAGCCGCCCAACTCCAATGGTCTCTGGAGTCTCCAATGTGACCTACCAGTCCCTCTTGGATGGCATTACATTGGAGGAGATTGGGTAGTTTTAAGATATGAAATGTGTGCATTGAGCCTTGCAGATCTTGACCCATTAACACACCTGGAAAGTGGAAGGGCTGCCCCTATATTTGGCAAAGAGCACTCAACATGTTTTACAAAGCTGACAGATACTGAGAATCTCTGTCATGGAATAAGTTTCTAGATAAGACTATTTTCAAAGGCTGCCATAAGCTTAGCCTGCTGGGAGTCACCAACTAGATTTATTTTTGTCTTATTTATTTTTAAAATGCATATGCCAGTTTTCAAAATAAAACTTTATCTGGGTGGCTTCTAAACTTTAAATCATTTTTAAAGGCTTTGTGTTCTTCTATATATCTGTAGTAAAGCAGCATCTTTTCATTACAAATATCAAAGCAAGATTCAACCATCAGGTATGTTATTAATAAAATAAAGCTTAATTTGTTTTCATGATCTTAAACGTCTCTGTCATTCTTCCCATTTTAACAGGTGTCAAATCTAAAATGCAAATTCCATGTTCAAACACTATCTTGATTAAGTTAATTCAGGATTGCAAGTTTTCACATTTCAAGAATGATCATCAGGCAAGCTGGTTTCCTTTCTCCTTTTAAAGCCTCACATGGCAGAGGAATAAATCTAAGTATTTACTTGTAAGTATTATCTGTAGGCAAGCTACTGTTCTCATGAAAACCTGAATCAAACAAAAGCTGACCAAATGATCTCATACTGCACTCTAGACAGCATAACATTAGAAACAGATATTTTTCTTAAAATTCCCATGATGTTTCTTCCCCAAAGCAGATTTTAGATGAAGCAAAGCATTCCAATGCAGATAACCAGTTAGATAGATGGATAATGTGTAGATGGAAGACTTAAATGAGAAGTTGGAAGAAAAGTGAGTGAGAAAAATCCCAACAATAGAATATATCCTTACCTTGTCCTTCCTGTCTGCAGAAAGTCACATATGGACTCAGACCATGACAGCTTCTTACAATATGAGCTGGTTTTTACGAAGACACTATAAATTACGCCTTTGGTGTGCTCACAGAATTATCACTTAAATTATTCTGGAGTTTGACTTGTTGTCCTCTTCCACCATGCAATATTTGCACATATATGAATCCACAAATCACTTCTAAGACTGAAGCGTGAATGTAAAATATGCTGTGAGATCTGGAGTAAGATGTATACTAAATCAAGCCAGATTTCTTGGGGACATCATTTAAATTTTATAAAGATAAGGAATATGGTTTCTGGTGGCTTTCTTTATGAATGTGCTGAAAGTCATTGGCCATACTACCACACAGAAGCATGAATATGTGGAAGGAAACTGAATCATGCCACCTTGATTTATGTGTGAATATAAAGCAGAAAAGTTTGTGTATCCACATTTCTGAACTCCAAATGTGAGATTTGTGTCCTTTCTCGGGGTTAGTCAATCATTTGCTGGGAGAAGCTTCACAATGCATATATCCACAATGCAAAAACACTAAACATGATAAGTTTTTAATCTACCTTTTTAAAAAAGTTTATCTTGGTAGAGCAGTCACAGTTTGTGTTAACTTTTGTCCTTCTTCCTGACAGTTTGCTGGAAGCTTTTCAAAAATAAAAAATAAAAAAAAATCTTGCAAGATGGAGCATCACAACAGCACATAACTAGGGGTTTGTTTGTTTTTTTGCCTTGTTGCCCCCAAACTAACCTCTATGAATAAGCATGCCTACATTGCACAGTGAAATTATCAAGCTGACTGGCATGAAATCAGCCATTGAATGTAGCAGGAGGTCGGGAGAATGTTTTTTTGAAAATTAAGTTGCAGAGGTGCTCTTTAGCATAACTGTAGGCTGACAAGTGAAAACTAAAATTGTTATGGATACTACTTGATGGCTCACAGGAATAGACTCAATGTTTCCACAGACTGATTAAATAGACCCAGATGATCCTATATGTCTGCACTTGTCTTCAGCTTAGAAATAAAAAGCATAGGACAAAGGTGGAAGATTCACCCAGAACAACTGTAAATAGAAGTGTTAGCAAGGACTGCCCTTGAGCTAAATTTACTAAATAGATTTCACAGATAAGAGTTTCAGCACCATATTCTGCAGTGGCATCGTATTAAGACTGTCCTCAATTATATTGAGTAGAAACACAATCTTATTCCAAGTTAGGGCTCTGGGTAAAGAACCAATATTCTTCCCTCTTTCTCCTTTTTTTCTGCAATTGTATGCTAGGTGTAACTTATTAATTTATTTCTGGATTATAGTAGATTCTTCGCAATGATCTACCCTAGTGCTATTGTAAGTACAGCAAGATTGAATAATCTTTATCTAGATATTTTGCACAGCGACTTCATCAAGCATAACCAATAGCAAAAGATGCTGAGAATCATAGTTCAGAAAAGGAGATTGTTTTAAATAAGTAGCTCCAATTCCATCATTTTAGTGGGCTACCATGCCCATATGATTTTGGAGTGCATGATGTTAAAACAAACCTATTGTTACTATTGGAGTAACAAACAATGAAGTTTTAGTTTAATAAAAGCCCAGAATAAGGTTTTGGGGGCAGAGGTGGGTTCCTGCCCGTTCGGACCGGCTCTATAGAACCGGTAGTGGGAATTTGTCCCCACTCGTTGAACTGGCAGCGATGGCCGGCTGGACACGCCCCCGAACCGGCTCTCTCGGTGGCGCCATAGGTGCCACCATCTTGTGTTTTGCTTCTGCGCACGCGCAGAAGCTGTTTTTTTGTTTCTGCACATGTGCAGAAGCTTGGTTTTTAGCACTGTGCATGCACACATATGCAAAGTGCACCTGCACGCACGCGGTGTGCCCGTGCAGCGCACAAGGCGCCCACACCCACGTGGTGCATGAGGAAGCGAACTGGCAGCGAGGTAAGTCAGAACCCACCCCTGCTTGGGGGAATAAGATATATGTGCCAAATTATTATTCTGAATACAAATGTCAAGATTGAACCCCTTTGCTTCTTTCAAACCTTATCACTATTCAACTTGCCAATCAACTGGGGGGAGGGAAGGGTGGAATAGAGTGCTGAGCTTTGTCCACGGCTAGTGAGAGCTTGGAAACCATCAAGGTCACCAATGCACCCTGAGAAGGAGGTGGACTGTTCCCATAACAAAAGGATGTCTCATAATTGGACAATGTGATCACCCAGGGGTGGGGAGAAATGGAAGCTATTGTTTAACTAGGCAAGCATTTGCATGGGAAAACCAGAGTTGGTTTTGATTCTTCAGTACCAAAATGGTGTATCCAATAAAGTTTTACTTTTGGGCATTCAAAGCTTCCGAGAGTGTTTACTTACTTTGGGTTCACTAGTCAGACAGTTGACAACAAAAGCTAGCAATCACTATATGCAGATTAATCAATAAGAAAAGAGAAAGAGTTAGACAAGGGCATCAAAGTCTAATCTAATGAAGAAAGTTCTCTTCTATAGAGACCCTGATTCCTAGTGTCAGACATTAAACTGTTCCCACAATCATTGCAGCCCACTCAAATTGGTCTCTGTGTGTATAACTTTGAGCTGCTTCTCACAGCCCAGATTCACTTCCTGTCTCTCACTGGAAGAGGACAGTGGCTTTCAAAATTAGAACAGGGTCATTCTTTTTGTTCATTCCCTCCTGCAGCTTTGACCTAGTACAACATAAAATGAAACCCAAGATTTTCTGTTTCATGGGGTGAAGCTGAATAATACACCCAAGCATCCTATGGCTTCTTGTGTGATCTGAGAAATGAGACATTTGAGTCATGTGAAAAGCCAAAACTACACAAGGGTTATTTATTATCAGCTGCTAATTCAGGTTTGCTAAAAGTTTTAGGCAGTGTTTAATGTCATACTATGAATTCCTTCTGAAATCACCTCAGGTTCTTGAAGTGCTGCTGTTTGAAAAACGCAAACATGAAGTCAACTTGAAATGCAGAAAAGCTAATTGTGCTATTATTTTGATTTTTCCCTCAGCAGTAATAATAATAATTATCGCAACTTGCAACAAGTCTCTAAAAACCAAGATTAGCTAAAAAGTACCATTATAATCCCTCTCTCTGCCATATTCTTTCCCAAGACACTAACATTCAGAAAAATGTCTGTGAGGCACCTTTTTAATGTTATTTGTAAAAACAATCAGTGGTATGATACAGTTAGCTGGCTTCAAACATACTGAAGACTGAAAAAATATGAAGCGGAATAGCTTTCCATCACTTCTGGCCAGAAAGGCATAGAATAAACAAACAAGCAAACAAAAATACATCAAACACAAGAACCATCATTTGTGACTACAGTTTTCAAATCTACAACAACACTGAAGAATTCTACAGTCATTTCAAGGATTGATAACAGAAGTTGACAGTTTATGTTCAATCTTAAAACTTCATTGCAATCCATCTGAGAATTGATGTCATTTCTAATTTAGGAAATGTACATTAGTCAGCACCATCAATATTTTACATGGTGACTAAACCAGTTTGAAGTATATTTTTGCTTAGGTTTTTTTTTCTCCCCACAGCTTAAAATCCTCCCCCCCCCAGAAATTAAGTTTACTTTTTCTCTTTGCTATACTCATCCTCTCGTAACTTTAGACAATTCTTCTTGGTGTAGTAAGGAATGTAAGACTTAATATCTATTGGCAAATTTGTTCTGTTAACCAAACTGGTGACGCTTAAAATTATTCAGAAGAATAAATCATTCTGCTTTTCATTCTCACTAGAGACTATGCTTTATACACACATTTTGTAACATAAATCTTTTATCACATTGACATCAATAGAGAAGCTGTGCAATGCAGCATTCTCTCCTGACTATATCATTGGAAACTTTGAAGAGATAATGAAGTGACTGGATGTCTCCCAACCAGCAGCTTTTTTCTCTACATTTTCTGATAAAAATATATTTACCAGACAGGCAAAAAAAAAAAAAAGCCTATCTATTTCTGATCATATTTTAATTTCCACAATATAAATATACCAAAAGTGCATTTTATAGGTGCAATAAAATGCCGTGGGTTAATAATATTCTTATATACAGGCTATGATGATGATGACTTAGAATAGAGGAAACTGCCTTATATGTTACTTCAAAGGTGGACAGCAGTCAGTTCCAGATCATGTGGATAGGAAGGGGGAGATCACATGCACAGCCCCTAACCTGGAGTACACTTCAAGGCCTGACAGGCTCACCTCTCCTGATAGAGAACAGTTCGGGAGCCAGTATCATCAGTATGCTAATGATATTTTATTGTACATCTCAATCCTGGGCTGCACAGGTGAAGCTATTAATGTACTGAGCCAGTATCTGATGGCAGGTTATATCTGAATGAGGAGCAACAGATTCAGCCACAGTTCTGACAAGACTAAGTGACTGTGGTTATTTGGGACACCTGGGCCTAGGACATTTTCACTTTTGGTCTTACATAGATAGCACTTTTCCATTTGAGATTAGCAAACAACTTATTTACTTACTTACTTACTTTACTTGTCTGTAGAGATTCTCAGTTATCCAGGTCATGGTTGTCCCAAAGGTGCTTTTTCAGGAGGCAACTTGACTGTCTTGTTTTTTCTTTTGAAGACATTTCGCTTCTCATCCAAGAAGCTTCTTCAGCTCTGACAGGACAGTGACAGGACATCCTTCCATTCCCCACTGTCCTGTCAGAGCTGAAGAAGCTTCTTGGATGAGAAGAGAAACGTTTTCAAAAGAAAAAATAAGAAAGTCCAGTTGCCTCTTGAAAAAGCACCTATGGGGCATTCAAGATGAAGATGGTTACCTATAAAGCCCTTCATGATATTATCTGAGAAGCTTTCTGTTATTTGCCTGATACAATCAGGCAAACTGGGTGCATTCTGAGTCTTTTCAATTAAATTTCATCATCTTGTGGGACCAAAGAAGGATGCCTTTTCTATCATGGCCTCTGCCCTCTGAACAGCATCCCCTTGAAGATATGTACAAGCCATAATCCTGAAGTGTTTTGGATGACTCCTAAGACCAGGCTGTGTTCCCATCTCTGGGTTTGGGTGTTTGTGGAGCCCAAGTTTTTATTTATATGGCTCTTGTCTGTGTGTTCATCTTTGCTTTTAATACACTTTTAATACACTTGAGTCTATCATCTGCACCTCTATAACTGTCTGGTTTGGTTCTGCAACCCAACAAGACAGACACAGACTTCAGAGGATAATTAGAATTGCAGAAAAGAACAATTGCTACCAACCTGCCT
>QLTV01001697.1:786367-801338 GCA_003457575.1 Thermophis baileyi | reverse complement strand
AAGGAAAGGAAAGGAAAGGAAAGGAAAGGAAAGGAAAGGAAAGGAAGAACAGTCGCGGCAGAGAGGTGGGGGGCGCGAAATGTTTACTTCTTCTTGGGGGGGGGCGTAACAGAAAATAATTGAGAAGCACTGCCATAGAGTAATGATAATTACATAATAATGGTAATTCTCCCTATCACCATCTATTCCTAAGGAGGCAGTACTTTATATCCTTTCTCGTAACCCTAGTGAGTGGGAGAAAAAGGGCTCCCAAACCTTGTTTTATTTTCCATCATTTCTTGTGACTAGCATTATCATCTCCTCTTGGATACAGTCTGCTTAGCAAGGAATAAAAAGTAGACTTTGCTTTAAAAAAAAAAAAAGAAAGAAAGAAAATATTAGCAGAGATGGTAATGCTAAATATGAAAATTGTGAACATGCAAGCTTGCAAGGGATAGCCTATATAAATTATAAGGTACAACTGTTGGCGAATTAATTAAACTGAAAAAAAAAATCCAAAATATAGCAAGATTACTTTGCATTATTACAGTAGTTTTGTATAGCAAAGAGATGTTCAGAAGGTTGTGTGTTAGCAAGAGGTGAGTGTAATGTAGTTATTTTGTGGGATTGATAATGTAGATTTTGTTTGGATGCCTTGCAACCATTGTGGTTGTGATGACCCCTTTGTCATTTAGGGTGAGGTCAGGAAGCTTGGCTCCCTAGTCAGGGGTGAAATCCAGCAGGTTCTGGAGAACCGCTAGCGGAAATTTTGAGTAGTTCAGACAACCGGCAAATACCACCTCTGGCTGGCCCCAGAGTGGGGTGGGAATTGTGATTTTGCAATATCCTTCCCCCAGGAGTGGGGTGGGAATGGGGATTTTGCAGTATCCTTCCCCTGGAGTGGGGAGGGAATGGTGATTTTGCAATATCTTTCCCCCAGGAGTGGGGTGGGAATGGGGATTTTGCAATATCCTTCCCCTGCCACGCCCACCAAGCCACGCCCACAGAACCGGTAGTAAAAAGATTTGGATTTCACCCCTGTCCCTAGTCCTTCACAAAACTCTGGGGGTACCCATTTGACATGCCATACCCTGAGGTTTGTGAAGCCATGCAGAAACTGAAGGAATTCTAAAGCTGCTATGAAGGCTGTGCAGGGGTAGTGAGGGCTGGGTGGAAATTGTGGAAGTACTGTTAAGGGCATGAAGAGGTTGTGGAGGATCCTGGAGGAAGTGTAGTATTCACACTTGTTTCAGGCTGGGCTGGGGTTTAGTATGGAGATGGTCACACTTGTTCATGATCTTTGGCAGAGCTAGGAGAGGGTGCTGTATCCATCCTTGTGCTCCTTGATCTTTCAGTGATTTTCAGTATTATTTACCATGGTATCTCTTTGAAGCAGCTTCGGGAGTTGGAGATGGGAGGCACTGTTTTAAGTGATTTTCCTCCTTTATCTGTGGCTGGTTTCAAACAGTTTTAACAAAGCAGAGGGGAGATTTTACCCATAACCTCTCATTTGTGGAGAGTTGAACAGTTCTACATTCTCTCTCCTTTTGTCTAACACCCATGAGAAACCACTGGGTGAGATTAGCCACCAGTCTGGAGTCAGATATTCTCAATATGTGGATTATACCCACTGCTGACTTAGGGGCATGTATGCCTCTAGGCTGATTGATGGCACCACTTCCCACCAATGCACCATTGCATCACCAAAAATTGCATTTTTAGAATGATTTGGAAGGAGGGGAAGTATTGGCACCCCCTAACCTTTGCCATCCTAGCCTAAATCTGGCCTTTGACACCCAGTTATATATCTAAACTTGTAGCAAACTGAATCTAAGGATTCTCTTGGATTATCAGCTTCTATTCATAGAGTATGTGGAAGCAGTGGCCACAAGACCTTTGCAAAGGATCTTAAGTACCACTTATGCTTTTTCCTGGACTGAGAAGCCCAACATTCATGCCCTAGTCATCTCATAATTGAGTTACTGAAATGTACACTGCATGGGGCTACACTGGGAGCTACAGCTAATCCAAAGTACAGTGGTGCAGGTAATGAAAGGGCTGGTACTGTATATGTTAGGTCTCTGTGATTCTACTGCTTTACCAGCTGTACCAGTTGCCAGTTGGCTTCCAGGTGCAGTTCAAATTATTAGTTATCACCTTTAAACCTCTTCATGGCATAGGTCCTGGCTATCTGAGGGAGCACATACAACTCCAGTTGTCTCGGACTGTGTGGTTCAGTTAGCAGTCACAGTTGGTGGATGTAATCCAAGCCCCATCAGTGAAAGAATATCACCTTTTAGGACACAGGAAGTATGCATACTGTGTTGCAATTTATTTATCTATCTATTTAATTATAAACTGCCCAGAATCATGTATGTGAGGTGGCCGGTTATAAAAATTAACCAGTTAATTAATTCCTGCCTTCTGGAATAATTCTAAGAATTTGTTTGATTCCCACCCTTACTGTGTGTCATTCAGGAACTCATTGAAAACTTTTGGGATAAGTGATTGTGGAAACCCCGTTGGGTTTTTTAAAATTTGTGTATTTGCTTGGTCTTCTGACCTGATGTATTTTTCTTTGACTAAACTGGCTTTTAGTAGTTTTTCAGACTTATTTGGTTAGGCAGAAATGGAATGGAATGGGATGGGATGGGATGGGAGGGGATGGGATGGGAGGGGATGGAATGGAAGGGAACGGGAGAGGAGAGGAGAGGAGAGGAGAGGAGAGGAGAGGAGAGGAGAGAAGAGAAGAGAAGAGAAGAGAAGAGAAGAGAAGAGAAGAGAAGAGAAGAGAAGAGAAGAGAAGAGAAGAGAAGAGAAAAGAAGAGAAGAGAAGAGAAATCACCAATCATGTCCTCCATGCAGGACAATCAATCAATAAGAATAGAGCTGGAAGGGACCTTGGAGGTCTTCTAGTCCAACCCCCTGCTCAAGCAGGAGATCCTATACCATTTCAGATAGGTGGTTGTCCAGTCTTTTCTCCAAAACCTCCAGTGATGAAGCACCTACAAAACTTCTGAACGCACTGGTTAATTATCCTCACTGTTAGGAATTTTCTCCTTTATTCCAGGTTGATTCTTTCCTTGATTAGTTTCCATCCATTGTTTCTTGTCTTGCCTTCTGTTGCTTTGGAAAATAAGTTGACCCCCTCTTCTTTGCGGCAGCCCTTCAAATACTGGAATACTGCTATCATGTCACCTCTAGTCCTTCTTTTCTCTAGACTAGCCATACCCAATTCCTGCAACAGAAAGAGGAATTGTGCTTCCAGACAAAAATAGACATTCTTAATCAAAAGCAATGTTTAAAGTGAACTGAGTTTTCTTCCTTTTAAAGAATTTGGTTGCAAAGTCTACAGTTTTGCATAGCTTTACATGGCTCTGCAAAGTTTTGTGACAATGGTTTGAAAATTCTGCAGAAATTGAATGGTATGCTTTGTTCTTTTACTATTGTTATCTGACAGAGCAATTCCACCGGGGAACATATTCAGGTTATCTTCCTTACATATTTCATTTATACAACCACAATCCAATCACAAGCCATAAGCCACAAGTTACTTGAATCTGAGTTTATTATAGACTAGGTTGTGTGTTATATATGGGGAGCACTTTTGCATGGAGAGCGATTTATTATCTTTGGTAAAACTATGTCAAAGTTATATGTATTTTATACAATGAAGATCTGCCAATAATCCTCCAAGGAAAATAGGTTACTTGCTGCAAAGTTCATATAAACTGGAATGTATTCCACTTATCAGAGAGCAGTCATAGTGAGTGATAAAAAAAGTGGTCTAGCATCTTTATATATTAAATTTGGAGGAAAATGTTAGATGTTACTATTTTTTTAAGGAATTCTTAAGAATTTTAAGAGAAAAAGAATCCAGCCAAAGCTTGCTGGCATGAACATTAGCCTGGGCAGGACCATTCCTGTTCAAAGATTAGTCTGAAATGAATTACTGCAGCAATGTTGGATTCCTGCCCAGAGATAAAAAGCACCAGCAATACCATTTCAACAGCAATAATTAATTACATATGAAGCTTAACTCTAATTGTATGGGTTGGAAAAATTGGTGGAATGTGTAACAGTATTTTTATAAAAGTGACAGAGAGATGCTATAAGGTGAAATTATGTATCACTGATTTTGACCTTGGATAATGAAGGGAAGATTGATTGGAAATTAAAAAAAAACCCTAATGGAGTTCATTGATAATATTTAGCTCATAAGTGTTCCATTTAGGGAGCAAAAAGTTGAGTTTATGATGACTGAAAGTTCACTTTGTATTACCTATCTTGGCTGGGCTGTAGACCTCAGAGAAGCTAAGTAAGTATTGTATCCCTGTGGATAAACGAAGCAGGTTTTTGTTTTTGGCAAAAGTAAGAACTTCAGGACCTTGGAGAGCTCAATATAGAAAACTACCAGCTGAACTACCACCCAGTACAAAACCTGTTGCTCCAGTACCTATGTAAAATCAACAAGGCCTTGAGAAGGCAGAAGGGTAAGGTTGTGCAAATCTTTAAAAGGATACTTTCTCTGAACAAGTAATTCAGGGAAGCACTCTGCTGAAATTGCTTCACACTATGGCATGTCAGTTTTGCTTCTAAGAGCAAAGGAAAATGATTATGTTGCTTTTGCCCCTGCTTTACAATGCTTTTGCAAGTCCAAAGCTTTGACAAGTTGTGCCAGAGAACAAGCCTCCATGCATTCACTGGCATGTTCTCACCAAAGCCCAAAGACTTCACATTGGCAGGTGACAGAGAAGAGATGGGGAGAAGCTTTGAGGCAATGTGAAACATTTTATCAAGCAAATTGTGTTACCTCTTTGCTTCAATGAACACAATATGAATCTCTTTGCTGAAGTGAATCTAGGTTGTTTTGCCTACTAAAATCCTTACCTCTCCTCCACTTTTCTGCTTATTTTATACTTAAAGTACCTTTATCCTTTATGAAACCTAAGACTCTGCATGAAAGTATCGCAAAGAATCCCATAAACTGAACTTTTATGCTCAGGGCTACATCCCCAAGCCAAGAAAGGTTCAACACCTGTGGTCTGAACCTTGGATCTTCATAAGAGCCCTGATTAGCTCCTTATTCCATGAACAAGATAGTTAACAGTGTTTCTAATGAGCCATAACTGATTTAGTAAATTGATCCCCGGTTTTAGGTTTGAGGTAATAATTAAAGTATTGGCTTGGAGATCCAAGTTTTAGTTCCCCTCTAGGCACAAATAAGGCACTTTGGTCCAGCAGTCTGTTTTAGCCCAATCTGCCTCAGATTGCTGTTGTGGGATTAAAAAGAGAGAAGACCTCTATGTAATCTGCTTAAGCTCATAAAAAGAAGACTAAAAACTGCAGGAAGAATGCTGAATAAACCCTTAAATCTTTTTTTAAATTCCAGATTGCTGTTTGTTTTGCTACCTATGTATTATTGTACCTATTTGCCTTTTTTTTCTACTTAGGAACTTGCGAACATCAACTGGAGGGCCAATTTGGACCTTGATTCTGGTAATGGTTTCATTCTAAATTGATCTTCTTGCTCTATCTGTGCTGGTTCTTCTTGATCTGACCCAACCCCCTCCCCACCCCCACCCCAAAAATATTATTTGGACAGAGTTCCAGTTTTAGAAATGCTTTCTGAAGGTGAATAACTGGTGTCATGGTCCTCTTATGGAAAAGGTTGATCTTAAAGGAAGGAAAGGGTCATTACTAAAAGACCTGCAGATTGCAGGGTCCAGATTATTGGGCTACATTAAGTCCACAGGCCAGAAATTTCACATATTGTGTTATTCAGGTTTTTCTCCCAGCTTTTATGTATTCTAAGAATGAAGAGTCTTCACTTTTGGTAACTTTCATCTTGTAGATGATATTTCTGTATTTGGAATAATTATACATATTTCATATATTTATCAGCTACAATAATCTCCAAAGCATGCTTGACAATTTCTCCAAATTATAAATTATTTAGTAAAATAATTAATTTAGTATTTGTTTATGTGAACAGCAAAGTTGTGTTCAACATATCCCAAAAGTTCACAAAGAAATAATGACAGAATGACACTTTTAAAAGGGTGTAGACTGACTGCAACAGAGGTAGAGGAAATTTAATATATAGTCAAGTAACAAGGGAGAAGCACAGTTTTGAGCAAGAGTTCTACGAAAAATATAACTGTCTTGAAGAAGCCATTTGTGAAACCCAAACAGTGGCCTTTAATCCCTAAAGTTTGAGAGTTTATCATGGCTTTTGCTTGCAAATGGAAGAGATTTGGGTTCCTGTAGATGCTATTTTTTTAAATTAGTGACCAAAATCTAATGCCAAGACAGAATTTTAAAACCATATTTTACAGATGTCTACAGAGATTCTCAGTCATCCAGGTCATGGTTGTCCCAAAGGTGCTTTTTGAAAAGGCAATTGGAATTTCCTTTGTTGTTGCTTTTCCTTGAAGATGTTTTGCTTCTTCATACATTCTCATCTGGCCCCACCATTCAGAACTGAAGAAGCTTCTTAGATAAAAAGCAAAATGACTTCAAAAGAAAAACAAACAAAGAAAAGTCCAGTTGTCTTTTCAAAAAGCACCTTTGGGACATATTTTACAGACAATCTCTGCTGAGATTAAAACGTTTTTTTTAAATATTTAGGTGTTTTTGGCAAACTGGCCTCCATTAAAATATAGAGCACAAAAGTCTTTAAATTAGAGAGGGGCAAAACATTGCTTTAGGGCAGTGGTTCTTAACCTGGGTGATATCGCCCCCCCCAGGGGGCGATTTCATTTTTCAGGGGGACGATGGAATGAAAAGGGGTGATACAGGGGCGAAGGAACAAAAAGAGGGTGATATGGGGGCGATGGAACGAGTTTATGAAACTAGGTTTATCGATGTCCATGTGTGTTTTTCTAGTGTTCCAGTGCAGTCAAAAATTTAATTTGCAGGTAGTGCCTTTCATTTCGAAGGCCTCTCAACATGGCAGAGAAGAGGAAGTGTTGCCAATATTCGACGGAATACCTAAAATTGGGATTCATTCCATCTCCTTCCAACGTACAGCTTCCGTTTTGTCTTCTTTGTGAGAAAACATTTTCAAATGAAGCAATGAAGCCTTCCCGACTGAAAGACCATTTGCATAAGTATTCATTTGGATCAAGCCGACAAACCGGCATCGTTTTTCCAATCCTTAAAGGCCAAGTTTGATGGTCGCAGCACTGTTGGGAAGTTATTTGGAAAATCGTCACTCAACGCCGACAAGGGGCTCATTTGCTCCTATGAAGTATCTTTGTTGATAGCAAAATGTGGCAAACCTCACACTATCGGAGAAACACTGATTTTACCAGCAGTGAAACAGATTGTTGCCACCATGTTGGGGCCCAGCGCAAGCACTATCACGCAATCGATTCCTTTGAGCAATGACACCGTATCAAAAAGAATTGATGAAATGGCTGCTGATGTGGAAGAAAGGCTTATTGACACCTTGAAAAATACAGAATTCGTGATGCAGATTGATGAATCAATGATTCGTGAAAAGGAAGCCTTGTTGTTGGCTTATGACCGTTTCATCAACGGAAATGAAGAGATCGGGGAAGAACTGTTATTTGTTCGAAATTTAGCCACCGACACAAAAGGTTCTTCGATATTTAAAAAGGTTGAAGAGGTTTTTAATGAGAAAAACATCCCTTTGACAAACTTCGTGGCATGTGTAACCGACGGAGCTGCATCCATGGTTGGACGATATCGCGGATCTCAAGCTCATCTAAAATCAGTTGTACCTGGAGTTATGACTGTCCATTGCATCGTTCATAGACAGCACCTTGTCTCAAAAAATTTGAGTGGCCGTTTGCACGAGTCTCTATGTTACATCATTAATGCTATGAATAAAATTAAGTCGAATGCCTTGAACAACTGACTTTTTCACAAGCTTTGTGAAGAAAATGACGAGGAGTTTGAACGTCTCCTTTTGCACACCGAAGTAAGGTGGCTTTCAAAAGGAAAGTGTTTGCGGCGATTCCACGAACTTTTTGACACAGTTGTCGAATTTCTTGAATCCATTGACCCAAGTCCAAGCAGTTCTCTTAAACTTCGACGTCTGGATGTAGCTTATCTCGCTGAAGTTTTTGACAAGCTGAATGAAGTGAACGTAAAGCTGCAAGGAGATAAAATCAATTTTCTTAAGGCCAAGGGAGTAATCTGCTCATTTATTTCCAAATTGGACCTCCTTGCAACCAATATGAGTCGCCAGGAGCTGTATCAGTTCCCAAGCCTTGGTAATGAACATGAACTCCAAGCAGAAGATTTGGATGTTTTTTGCTGCCACTTGAAGCAACTAAAAGAAGATATGGAAACCAGATTCTATGATCTGATAAATCCAGAAGTGCCCACTTGGGTGCTAAATCCTTTCACAGCAGACTTTGCACAACTTCATCCCAAACTGCAAGAGCCACTGACAGATCTGAAATACGACTGTGAAGCCCAGTCACATTTTCAGAGTTACGGCTACGAAGCTTTTTGGGTGAAAATGAGGAACACTTATTTTGGGAGGAAGTTAAGTTGCTTCTTTTAGCCTTTCCTTCCACTTACTTAGTGGACAGGGGCTTCAGCACCGTCCCAAGGAACCAAGGAACATGTTGAAGATCTCTGAGCACGGTGATTTAAGAATGCGATTAACAAAAATGGTTCCAGACATCAAGAAATTGGCATCAGCTCACCAAGACAAGGCAGCCATTGATGTTCTTTTTTCTTTTTTTTTCTTTTTTGCTTTTTGTGTACATACATTTTTTTTGTTAATAATTGTCTGAGCTTTTATCATTGTATTTGCTTGCATTGGATTTCACATTCCAGTTTGACTTTTCGGCTCCATTTTCAAATTTTTGTTGTGCTCTGTAAAACATTTTGTGTGTCTCTTTGTATTGTACTTTTTTAGCGTGCACTCCAGTTCGATATTATATTTTGGTTTCTCAGTTTTATGTTTTCAATTTTTGAAACACAAATTGTTTCAAACAATTTATTGTTTTGTGCTCTTCGTGTAAACTTTTTGTGTAGATATATATTTTTCTTCAGTTTTAGGCATTAAATTTGTTGCTCTGATTTTTGTTGCTTTCATTCTGTAAAAAATTTATTTGTGTCTTTTTAATCCTTTTTACAGTGTGCGTGAATATATACTTTCCTCGAATCTTAATTTAGTTTCAGAGTTTTTGTCTTGAAATTCTTAGTTCCTATGTTGTGATTGAGAGGTTATGTTGGGGGAGGGGGTGATGACAACTTCCTCATTGGCTCAAGGGGGCGATTCGTTCAAAAAGGTTAAGAACCACTGCTTTAGGGCAAACAAAAAGCTGTCTATCAAGAAAGAAAGAAAGAAAGAAAGAAAGAAAGAAAGGAAGGAAGGAAGGAAGGAAGGAAGGAAGGAAGGAAGGAAGGAAGGAAGGAAGGAAGGAAGGAAGGAAGGAAGGATAAAAAAATAAATCCATTAAATGTTCTCTTCCCTTTTATACAAAAACTACTTAAATAGTTAATCTTCCTTGCATATATTCTTCAGCAATTTGGAAAGACACTTCTAGGAAGTTTGCAGTTTTTTTACGACATATCAAATCAAACGAGGTACCTTCTGATTCAATCAAAATAAAATCACACTGTTTTTCCAACTACTGAGTTGATGGCCATACCAAATGTTATTATCAGTGCACACCTTAATTTCTAGTATAATTGCTAGCTGAAATAAACTAATATGGAAAGACATGAATGACTGTGGTTGAGAATTGCTACTTTTAGGTAAAGGTTAACCATTAATCATTGAGAGAGAAGTTCCTTATAAATTTATGAATAGTTTTCAGCCTGGCTGCTTGAAGAATCCAAGAAAATCTGAGTCTCCCACTGTCACCACCATCAGTGGTTAGTCATGGTATCTGTATAAATATATAGTTTTAAAATATTTGTGACATTTCAGATATGGAATTTTCTCTCTAGAGAAACTATCTCTAGCATTAAGAGGAGTTTTATATTTTTTCAGGGTTTTTTTTTTTAACAGAGCCTATCTATAGTTTTGTTGGATTCAAGAAGCCAGCTTTTTTAGTTTCTGTAATATTACTATTTCGCTTTTATGATTCTATTGTACCTCTGTTATAAAACTGTACCTTTGCCCAGGAAATCCTGTAACTGAAGAGTGGTTTACAAATTGCCCAAATAAATCTAAACTGAATTAGTGTGGCATAGTCCAAGAAGAAGCTAAACCAAGCCGCTACCTCCCAACCATATTAATCACTTTGCAATTGCTCGATTTTTTTTTCACTAGAAGGGGAACATTCTAGGAAGAATAGAATAGAATAGAATAGAATAGAATAGAATAGAATAGAATAGAATAGAATAGAATAGCATAGCATAGCATAGCATAGCATAGCATAGCATAGCATAGCATAGAATAGCATAGAATAGAATAGAATAGAATAGAATAGAATAGAATAGAATAGAATAGAATAGAAAGGGACCTTGGAGATCTTCTAGTCCAGCCCCCTGCTCAAACAGGAGAACCTATACCATTTCAGATAAGTGACTGTCTAGTCTATTCTTAAAAACCTCCAGTGATGGAGTGCCCATGATTTCTGAAGGCAAGCTGTTCCACTAGTTAATTGTCCTCACTGTTAGGAAGTTTCTCCTTAATTCCAGGTTGCTTCTCTCCTTGATTAGTTTCCAATCATTGTTTCTTGTCCTGTCCTTTGGTGTTTTGGAGAATAATTTGAGCCCTTCTTCTTTGTGGCAGCCCCTCAAATACTGGAATATTGCCTACATAATGAATTCTATGAACTACTGTGAGATATAAATATGTGCATCCGTGCTCGCGCACACATACACACAAAGAGACCAGCAAATGCCTCTTTGCATAGCTTCATTTTTAGAATGGCTTTCTTTCTCTTGCTTTCCAATTATTATTTGTATAACTCTTGCCAGTTTTATTAATGAGCTTACCTTTGCAGCAGCAATATACTCCAAAGACAAAGAGTACCAAGGACAAATAAATAGCTGCCCATTGATTTCTTCTCCTAAGCTGACCATATCAAAATGCAAATTCTTTTTTTTTTAATGGACCATTAGCAGAAATCGTTGAAAACCAGAAGAGAGATCTTTAAGGAAGTATTGCTTGTTTATTTATTTTATTTATTGTTCATTAGATATAGCATAGCAATAACATTTAGGCTTATATATTGCCCCATAATGCTATATGATATATTTGTATGGAAAATATTATTTGGGTCCTTTCTCTTAGAGATAATCCTATGTAGGAATGGCTGGTAATTTACTTCCTTCTTTTGTCAACTTTCCAGATGTGCACTCCTAAATTAATTCTGCTTCATTTTTAATTAGTTTTAAGGCCACCCAAATATTTGCTTTTGAAATGCATGCATTCTCCCTAAAAATCCAGTTTTGTGTAATTCATAATAACACAGCAAAAATGCACTTGTAATGTTTAGATCATTTTGCATAAAATAATAAAACCTCCCACTTCCCACTCTCCCTCTCTCCATCCAGATGCATTTTGTCACTAGTTGACACTATAGAAAAATGGTGTGGATGAAGGCAAGAAGAAAAATGTGATATTTCACAAATAACACCAATGTATCTTTAACTTATAACATTGAAGATTTTGAATTATTTCCATTCTTTAGAGAACATATACAATGAAACTTTCAAATAATTGAAGCAATTGAAAACCGGCATTAGTGATAATGAAGGAAGCTTGCTTGCATACTGCAAGGTTTTTTTTTTTTTAAAAAAGTGAACATTTGAAATGTGTTTTATTCCATTACATGTTGTCTCTATAAGTTGGGCCAATAGCTCAGAGAAGACAGATTACTTTTAATTGAGAGAATGCAAATGACAGAAGACAGGTGTTCTCTCCACACTGGATTCACTTTGGCTCAGCCCTAATTTGTAACAATACCTTTGAGGTATGAAACATTTGTTCTGTTTCCCTTCTCAATTATCAGATGGAATCTACTGGTTACAATTGGAGGCAGTTTCATTCTCTACAGGAGCATCCTGCATTTGCACTTAATCTGGGTTGAACAATGATAGATAAAGTGAGATGGTTTCAGTTGAAAGGTGGGAGTTGGGGATGATAACATGTGTGGAGGATAGCATGGCATGGATCACACAACTTATCTTCTGAACCCTATGCTGACCTTCACTTGAAGCCAGTTTGCTGGTCTGTAAATGGAATCTTATTTTTTAGGGGAAAAGAAGAAAAAGTCTTGAGGCAAAGAGAAAAAGTCCTTCAGGCAAAGAAAAACATAGATATCAGTTTACCAACAGTATATAGTCTTCAAAAATACTGATTTGTGGGTTGTTTCAGGCAGTGCATCAATGGGCATTAATCAGGATAAATAGATGGATGTTTGCATGTGTAATTTCTGGGACAGAGGAAGAATAAGGTGGCACAAGCTAAGAATGGTAGAGAAAGGTGAAACAGATGGGTTAGAGCTTTCAGTATTTTACCAGGTGATGCTGGTAATGTCATACAATTTTAGGATTGATGAGAATGTCATTAACTATGTGCCTTACAGATGTTTTCACTGCAGCTCCAGGATAGACATTGGAGATGAATCTTGGAAGTATGCCTCCCAATATAATTAGCTAGAAATATGAAAGGAGGGTGTAATTTTTCATGTCTTAATGCCAACTTCTCAGTGCCATGTTGTCTAATAAAACTTCTCAATTCTTTCTAGCTTCTACATGATCCTGCTGCTGGACAGGCAGGGGAGTTAGAAATTTGGTGGTGTTCTCCTCTTCTGGTTTGCATGCCTATCTGCTTGCCTTGTTTCAAAACCAAGATTGTTGGGAGCCTTGACCTCATAGGGTAGTACTAATGCCTGGTCCACTTTTACTTGAACATGTTACTTCACAACCCTAAGGAAGTGATTAACCTGGCTTTTCTCACTGGGATTTTCCGCATTTACTATAGTTTTTTTAGGATGAGTGACCCAGGCACAATCTGTAACATTCCAGATAAATCCTTGATTGTTCAAATAATCAGTTTCATTCAGAAATTTACCCAAACAACTCTATCTCTTTATTTTTATTTTTCAAAGTCATTTTCTTTTTCTTTTTAAATGTTCCTCTTTCTACCTTGTTATCTTGCCATAAAAGCAATTTGGGGACTATGTGGAAACAAAATATGTCCTCAAACACTTTAACAGAAAAGAGCAATATTCTGTGGTTTCAGAATATTAGCATAATGATATTTACTTGTCCACTGTGAATGGACAAAATCCAGATTAGTCACAGGTTTTTTTTTTAAGTGAGGTGGAATACAATTTAAATTACCATTGGTTAATAGTCTTCTTCAGTATAAAATACCTAAAAGCATCCTGCAGATGAGACACAATTATAGACCAACTGAATTCATTCACTTATTTTCTCTGGTTCAGCTTTCTTTCTACCACCCATCTATCTTCATGATCCTCAGCTTCTATTTCATGTGGCAAACTGAAATAAATTCTACAGACAAGTATGAAATCTTGACATGTGAAAATATTTTCTCTGCAAACAATATGTAAATCAGTCCTTAATTTGAGCTGAAAGATTAGGAAGAGAACAAAAATCTGCTTAACTTTTCTTGGATTTAGTTGCCCAATCACACAATGACAAGAATCACCCCATTCTATAACTTATAAAGATGTGATAGAACATAGTAAAGGGGTAGATTCCGAGGAGGGACAGAATGCATTCCAGAGGAGTAAAAGGCAACTGAATCCAAATATTATGTGTGACAGAAAGAAGGTGAAGACAGCCCCACCCTCATAGTTCACTGAGTTTATTGTAGATGAAGCTTATTAGAGTTTTCAGTCTGGCAAGAGTTTGTCTATAGGCGTGAAACAATAAAGAACTCAGCTTGGAAGAATCACCATGTGTCATTCTTGGTTTTGGACCTGATTAAGAGTTTTCCAAATTCAATTTAGAAAAAGGATAAGAGCCTGAAAAAGTGGGTTGGGCATAGTTTTTAATTAAATAGTTATAATTTTCTTTTAAGGCAAGGAAAATAACAAAGAACTGAGAATGTCTGCTGGCGTTCAACATCAAAATGCAAAGTAGAAGACAGGGTATTCTCAGGATGCCAAGTGTATGCTCTGGTATAGCATCAAAGAAGGTGCACTGAAATTAGAATGTACTGGAATTAGAATCAATTCTCTCATGGTTGTTTCATGCTATTCTGTGAGACCCAAGGAAGTCTGTTTCAGAATATTCTGTTTTCTTAATAGTTAACAAAGAGATTTGCAAGAAAAGCATCAGCAGTTCAGAAAAAAACATAGGTCTAGGGCAAAAGGTTCCTATGGGATCACACCCCCTCAATTTAATTAAGCCTTCTTGAACTTGATAACCTCCAAATATATCACACCAGATTTAACTGTGGTTTAAAAGAAGAAAGTGTGGATAATTAATGTGGTAATACCAGGGGATATTAGAATAGAAGACAAAGAATTGAAGTAGATTACAAAGTATCAACATCTGAAAATTGAACTTCAAAGATTATATCATAAATCAGCTGTGGTGGTCCTATTGGTTATTGGCACCCCAGGGCACTATACCAAAAAATATTCAAAAGTGCTTGGAAAATCTGTGAATTGACAAAATTTCTACCTGTCAGTTAACCAGGGCCACACTGCTTGGATCCATAAATATGGATCTACATGTATCCACAATGCCATTACATTATTACATACTAGGTTCTTGGGAAGAACTTGATGCAAATGAAAGCCAAAACAAGCTAAAGAACTTCTAGCAGTAATTTTATTGTTGATATGACACATAGAGGATATATATATCCTGTTCTAATATATATATCGGGTTCTAATCCCATAAGGGTGTGGCTAGCTGATGAGAGCTAAATAGCTTGAAATAGATCTATACTAGTCTCCCTTTATTTATGTAAAAAAAAATATAATATATATATATATATATATATATTTAGTTAACTGGCAGGATGGCCCCTGGAGGGGCCGACCGGCAAAAAGGAAGCAGTAGGGTT
>QLTV01001697.1:737217-786068 GCA_003457575.1 Thermophis baileyi | reverse complement strand
GTCATTCAGTATGTAACAATGATATACACATACATATATATATATACATATATATGTATATATATATATATATTCAGAATAGAGGTATCAGGATGCAACAAGTTCTTCTAAGACAGGGGTGTCAAACTCAAGGCCCGGAAACCAGATCCGGCCCGCGGGGTCGCTCTGGAAACAGTGAAGGACCAGCCCCTGCCAGCGAAAATGGAGCTCAGGAGGCCACGAGCAGCCCTCGCAAGCTCCGTTTTCGCTGGCAGAGGGTTGCAAGAGGCCGTCGCAGCCGAAAACAGAGCTCAGGAGCCCGTTTTCACTGGCAGAGCGCTCGTGCTGCCACAGGCACCCCCGACATGAGTGATGTTGAGCTGGCCATGCCCTCCCTGGCCACACCTACCTTGGCCCCCTGAGGTCAAACACAACCCTGATGTGGCCCTCAATGAAATTGAGTTTGATACCCCTGTTCTAAGAGCTTGTTTGTGTAAAGAAGCAGACTCACCCCCTCTCAAACAATGCAGATCTCAACCAGATCTTATTGGGAATCAGAATTGAGTGTCAACATCTCTAGAAAAAGATGTTGCAGTTATTCATCTTATGACTAAAAACTCCAAGGAGAGAAAGAAGATCTAGCATGGCAAAATAGGAAAGGAAATAGGCAGTTGGTCTGTTTATGAATCTGTCTGCAGCTTGATCTGTTCCATGCAGCTGGATGAGATGAAAATAAAGTAGTATAAGGTATAAGGTAGCATAAACCATAAGTGTAAGGAAAATACCTTTAAATACTTCCCTGAACAAAATCCTTGCATATTTGAAAACTTTCATAGGAGAGGGCTGGAATCTTCTTTCTTTTTAAAAAAAAAACATAGAAAGGAACACCATATAGATCTTTGTTGGTTGAAGTGGTAAAGTAATACTCTTTCTATTACCTAGCCTTCTTCTACCAACTCCTTCTATAAATCACATATGGATTCCACCTCTGGCAGTGGAAAAGCTGAGAAATAAATGACTCTATTTTCACCTTTATTTTTGACCTTTCAGGTCTAAAATGTGAAACAGCAACAGAAAAAAAAAAGACATACTGAATATTGTCACCTGTCCCTGCCTGTTTATAGAGAAGCAAAAATTATATCATATATATCTGATTTTTAAGAAAGAACTCCATTTCTAGTTTGACTGAAATGTAAACAGAGCTCTGAAAGGGTCATTAATATTCAGCTTCTTCATTGTTTAATTCTCACTTTCATTAATTATTTTTTTAAAAATAGCATTTATAGATGCATATCTGAAACCAGTTTTGGGGCTGCCATTTATGCTACTTTTAGTTCTCAGAATCTACTTAACATTTCAATTGCTAAAGAATATATTTACTGTATAATTTCATGATGTTAGAGGGGAAAAGGGAATTCCTACCTTAGTGAATTGCTGAACAGGACATGAGATTAAAAAAGTATAGGTGACTCTTTAGGCACATATATCTATGAAGAGTAATTAGGTTTATCCACTATGTCAACTTAGATGTCACCTAATTCTAATGTATTCTGGTCATCTTACAACATAAAAATAGAACAAGTATATAACCTAGATTATTTTTACAAAAAAAAATAAAAATAAAATCCTAGCAATAAATAGATTGAAGAGCTAGTCAACACAACATATCACATACCTGACAAAGGATTCCAACTACGCTAACTCAAAGCTTGGGATAAGATCCATGTTTTTGAAAACTATCTGGTGGGAGCCACTTGAATTTCTAGAGGTACTCGTAGTGTCAAGTAATACATTTAGAAACACAAGAGTATCTAATGAAAAATTCTTAACAATAATGCAGTTTCTTGGCAATATTATATAAATTCCTTGGCCATTTGACCAAGAGAATTGGAATTTCTCTATAGAAGGGGATAAGGAATCTGAGGATTTGATCTCCATTTAATTGTTATGTTTTCTTTTAGCTGGTCCTGTTTATTTCACTTTGTTTGTTCTTTAGTTTGTAGTATGCCACCCAACTTGTATTGTTTGACTTGAGGGGCCATAAAAATATTTTAACATATAAACAAACAAATATAACATCAAAGGTGTACATCTTGGTTAAATTACTAAAGAAGTATGGTTAAAAAAAACACATTTTACTATCTTTCCCAGAATATCATTTATTATGAGATTTTTTTTTTATTACTGTGCTTCAGTCTGTGTTTTTTTTTTTCATTATTATCATCTGTAAAAAAAAATGTTGTTTATCTGAACTTTAATTCTGAAATGCTTTTGAAGTCCCTGGCGCAGTTGAAGCTATAGAATAATAATCATAGGAATGAAGATGCCGTGTTCACCCACTCAAAGCCTAAGGAATTTCTTCCACCAGCTCAAAGACTAATTTTTTTCCCATAATAAAGTGATTGGTACTTGAAAATAACAATGTAGATCTCTGCATATGGGAAAAATATTTTCTAGCAATCCTTAGGACTGATGTATTAATTCTAACTCAGTTGTCCTGGGAAACACTGATTGTAGGTGTAGGTGCAGGGAAAGAATTATTTGGAAAGATCCTGCACTCATTCTACACAGAACAGGGGCTATCCAGTGGGATGCATTGGGTGTCCCAAATTGTTTAATTAAAAAAGCAACACACTTTCTTTGATTCCTCTGATTTAGGTTTTAAACCAACAGTCATTTTAAACCAAAACATTTGGCTGATGCATCAAGAAATGCTGTAATAAACCAACTGAATTGGCAAGATGACTTTATGGCTAAACAGTAGACTACTCCATAAAAATGAGAATACTATCTGGAAATGACCTCCCAAAGAGCAAAGACATGGGCAAAATTAAATATAGTATCAACCTTTCAAAGAAGGAACAGCAGAGGAAGATACTGTGACATTTTCCTGACTAGAAAAATATTAAAGATTTTGTTCACCTAAAAAATATTGTCTTTATTCTAATCATTTACAGCAGTGGTTCTCAACCTTTCTAATGCCGTGACCCCCCCGTGACCCTGCCCTGCCGCCATGACGCCCTCCCCGCGCGCAATGAGATGACAAGGCGTGGCACCAGGGGTGAAATGCTCCAAGTTCGGCCGCGCCTACGGGTCGCCGGAGAGCCGGTAGCCACGGAAGCGGGAGGCTGCGCCCACCCGCCCGGAGGCTGCCATTTGGGTTTGCGCAAAGCATTTTGCACATGTGCAAAGCATTCTGCGCATGCGCAGAGGGTAAAAGAACCCAAATGGCGGCGTCCGGGCGGGTGGGCAAAGTCTCCCGCTTCTGTCGCTACCGGCTATCCGGCGACCCGCAGGCACGGCCGAACCGGGAGCATTTCACCCCTGCAGTGACGGTGGCACCAAGATGGCAGGCTAACGTGCGCGGCGACCCCTGTGAAATGGTCGTTCGACCCCCAAAGGGGTCGCGACCCACAGGTTGAGAACTGCTGATTTACAGGGTAGGGAGGGTAGACGTGGTATATTTTTTTTAACAGAGGTACATAATAAGATTTACTCTGTGTCTTTTAAACAGTCCAGAAAGCCTGGAGACAGAATGAGGATTTGAATCCTCACAATTCATCTTCATTGCATCCTAAGTTAATACATTTCTTGCTCAGTCTCTATTAAAATTAATGGACATTGAAATCAAACAGGATTATATGGGAAAAACCAAAATAGCACTATAACTTTCAGATTATATTTTAACCGAAAATTTATACTAAACCCTCTGATTGCTTCAGGTACTGAACTAAGCATAGAATAAAGTCCTGCTCTTGGGATAAGGCTTGGGCAGTTTACTCTTTCCTAACAGAGTGTTTTGGATAGATTTCCTTCACATAGTTTATGTGATCTCACAGAAGATCCATGCTATAGGTCCTGTCTGCTAGGGCGATAGACTTGGTGGGACTCAGCAGGTGGGGCCTTCTCTGTTGTGGCACCCACCTTATGGATTGTCCTCCCCCCACCCGCAAAGTGAGATTGGATCCATCCCTGTTGATTTTCCAGAGTCTCTCAAAAATTGTCTATGTCATTAGCCTGAGGCCCCCAAGAGAACACCATGGTATGGAGGTGGATCCATTGCTGTTCACATCTGCTGCCCTCTTATTCTTTGAGTGCAATTTTTAATTTTAGTTAAGTATTTAATTTTAGCTGAATATTCTTATGTAACTGTTTCATAGTTTTATTGTACACCACCAAGAGTCACTTTTTCATGAGACGAGCACCCATATAAATTTGATCAATAAATACATAAGCGATTAATTTGGAGGCAGAGATTATCCCTACTCCATTTATATTGAAATAAAAAGGCAATAGCTTCATTTAGTCAGTAAATTGCTAACTCTTGGAATACCAGAGTCAAAAAGAAAAAAGAACAACAAAAAAAGTCCTATTCTGAAACTTGTTGTTGTTGTTCAGTTGTTAAGTCAATTTCTTTGCGACCTCATGGACCCCAACATCTCCTGTCCTCTCCTGTCTCCCAGGGTCTGCCCAAACCCATGTTCACTGTGTCGATGACACTATCTAACCATCTCATGCTCTGCCATCCACCTCTCCTTTTGCCTTCAATATTTTGAACCTAGGATCTTGATTTTTCATCAGATCAGCACGAATTTAAGTACTGGAATGATGTGAGACTTGTGAATGTTAAAAAAAAAGTGACCATGTAATTCAAAGTGAAAAATATGGGGACGCCAAGGGTAACACAAGGAAGCAAAACTTTACATTTATTCACTGAGCCAATTTACTCCTAGGAAGAATTCTCTCCTTCTCAATCTGCAGGGTGCCAATCCATCATTCAGGAAGCCTGAAGGGTACCTTACAAATATTTTGACAAGCTACTCTTCTTCCCTTCCCTAAAGCCCAAGAAATGACACCGAGGAATAGGAAGACAGAGGTAATAGAAGGAACAGATGCTTCCACAGATTTTCCAAGGTGTCTTTTTAGATTCTGTCTCCTCTAAATTCTTCTTTCCCAAGGTGATATGTTTTGGTCTGGGGGGAAGAGAAAAGAGAGAGTGGCTTTGAGCTGAATTATAATTTTGCTGGCAATCGTTGAGCAACATCTTTGCTTTAATGTTTTTACCATCCCATTTGATTTTAATATGTAATATATAATTTAGTTTGGCATTAATATATACATAATCTATAATTCAGACTGTATGTTCCTTTGGAACAAAGCTCTGTGTTCTTGTGAAACTCTAAGGTGCCATCTGCGATGATGGTATTGTATAATAACAGTAATTATAAAGATATTATTCTAGTATTAAGTGGAAGTAATATGAGTGGTACAGTTAAGGTACAAGAAGCTGGTTGAACGCTTGATGTCAGTGGAAAGATACACCCATCCAATCACTGTCAGGAACTGGCTGAATCAGGTTGGAGTTACTTAGCTAGCAAAAACAGAAGAATCAGTGCCACAAGGAGGGGCAAACAGCAGAGTGTGTGTGTGGCATTTTCAACCTTCTTTTATTATGACAGCAGTAAAAATGTGACCCAGTGCCTAGGTTAAGTCAGCACCCATTAATTCATTATCAAGGACGTTAAACCTGTCCCAATTGTGCAGAATTTCAAAGGAAAGGCAATCTTTACTTCATATGCAGAATTCTGTCAAGACATGAGTTGAATTCCCAGTCATATTGGAAGGGCTAACCAACAAGGGTAACACTTTATTAGCACAAAGCAGAACAAAGTTAAATCTTGAAAAAAAAACTAGTAGCCGAGATGAATCCTGAGGGTATGTGGGTAAGCTGGGTATACATCCTGGTTGTGGAGATGTGGGCAACAGTATATGCTAGTATTTGATTTGAAATCATCAGGAGACCTTGTGAGAGGCTAAGTCCTCAAACAAAAATAGAATGACAAAATAATGCTGAATAATTTAATTAAGCTAGGTGAGCACACACATATATTCCTAATATAGTGTGTTGCAGGCAAACTATTTGCTATGTTTAGCCAGGCAAATACTAATAGTCAGTATGTCTAAAGTAAAATCTTATTACTTGTTATTAAGAAATCAGTGGGAAAGAAAAATACCATGTCTACCTAACCTTCATTCTGAAGAAAGGGAAACACAAGGGAGAGAGAGAAACAGGAATCTTCTTTTGCCTCTTATATCCAGACACGAATTGAATTAACAATAAGGCAGGTGAGATACAAACATAGGGCATCATCTGAAACTTTTCCCCCTTACCTGTCTCTCACTATTTGCTACAAGGATCAAAAGGTTCATAGGTTCAAAGGCATGATACAATTTCCCACAGCTGGCTTGCTGGATAAATGGATGTATTCATTTATTGTGTGTTGGTTTAAGTAATTTATATGGCCACCCATCTCACACTGCAGAGATTTTAGGAGCAAAGAAAGATCAGTTAATCTTTAGATTATAGATTCTAGTTTACACAGAATAGAACGAGCATGCTTGGGGTAAACCTGGGATTTGATTGCACCTGTGACTTACAGGCAAAACAGACCAGTGTTATCCGTACCTGTAGCAAGAAATACTTCTTGTGAAATGGATATGCCTAAGATTATAAACTAATCCTTATCTGTGTTGCATATTGCTTCATTTGACTGGAATAGCAACCGCTTTTAGAGGGCAGAAATGGAAAGAGTCACCCTTCATTTAGCTCCCTCTCCTCACAAACCTTTTTTTTTTTTACTGTATTTTCAAAGTGATGTGTTGTTGATGTTTTTGTGTTGTCTCAAGTGCTCTTGTCTGTTTTGGCAAGAGTGGTTTACTTACTTATAAGTTACCTTAGCCATTCCTTGGCTGCTTCATAGAGAAATAAATACTTCTTCAACTAGTACAATATTTGCCCTGATATCTAACAACTTTTAATACTTCTTTTTACTATCAGGATTAAATTAACTCAGTGCTGGGTTTTGAACTGGCAACCTAAGAGCCGAGGTGACGCAGTGGTTAGAGTGCAGTACTGCAGGCTACTTCAGCTGACTGTAGCTGCAGTTCGGCAGTTCAAATCTCACCGGCTCAAGGTTGACTCAGCCTTCCATCCTTCCGAGGTGGGTAAAATGAGGACCCAGACTGTTGGGGGCAATATACTGACTCTATGAACCGCTTAGAGAGGGCTGTAAAGCACTGTAAAGTGGTATATAAGTCTAAGTGCTATTGCTAACCTCTTACACTAGAAGAAGAAGAAAAACCTGATGGATCATCAAACACCAAATCAACCCAGAGTTCTTGCTTGAGGCACAAATAACCAAGTTTACCCTATTTTTGATACCTTTTGCAAAGATTTAGCTCTCTGGCAAGGGCTCTAATCTGGGAAAGAAGGAAGGAAATAAAAGAGAACAGCTACATGGATTGACTCAGTTACAGTGGTAAATGGGTGCACCATTGGAAGACCTCAAGGACAAGATTAGGGATAGATGATCATGTATGAAATCTATCTACATGGACACTAAAATTTACAGTGATTTGATGTCAGATAATCAATCCATGTGCATTTGCTTATAGACTATAAGTTCCATGTGCTAGAGCAGATCAAATGCTGGCTAAAAATTAATTCTAGTTCTAGTAACTCTGGTGCTATGTCCATTAGAAATGTTTTGTTTGTTTTTGAACCTCAAAAGTGGTGCACAGATTTGGATTTAAATGTGTTATTCCTTTTTTCACATAGTGTATCTTCTCAGTTCACCAAATTGTTGCCATCATTTGAAGCTTCTTCTTTATGTACCCATTTGTTTACTGACTTATTGCATCTCTTATAACCTGCTAATTCAATAGACTCCAGGAAGACTGCTGTACAGCACATAATCATCGAAGAGGCCAAAGCATAAGCCAATTATGCCTTTGGGCAAGCATCATGCACAAATGAAAAAAGCTCATTCATCATTCTTTCTTCTTGTTTGCAATTAGCACTCTTAAAAAAACAAAAGCTTCCTGTGTGCTCTCTTTGGATTTGGAAAGATTCTTTCCCATAATGCAACAGAAATCAAGGACTTTGCCCAATTGACAAAATCCAGAATTCTTAGGAATATGTTGCAGAGCCTTAATTCTTAGCCAAAGGACAGTCTCAATAAAGAAACAGGAAAAAACATTGAAGAACTTCTTGGTTCTCAAAATTTGGTGATACAAATTTAATAAGATGGCCTTAAACTATAAGCCTCCACTTCCAAACGGAAAACTAACTCAAGCTGCTTAATTTCCAACCACTGTTTGTCATCTAAATCATTTTCTCTTGGAAATTTTAATAAAGCATTGGTGTAACTGGAACTCCCCAAAGTTGAACCATTGTGAGGAGTTATAAATGATCATATTTTAGATGGAATCTATTTCAAAATCCTAAACTAGTAACTCTGAACCCCAGAGCAGATGTCAGTTCAATTCATTCTTTTTGTGCCTGAAAGAAAGAGTAATTATGAAGATGCATAACCTGGCTTTCATTTTCCAGATGATTAAGTCTGCCAGAGGCCACCAGACAAAATGTTTTATAACATTTGTTATTCCTGCACTTATTTGAGTTTGTTGGAAATATATAAAAGTCAATGTGTTGCATTTATAAGGTTCAGTTATTTACCAAATTACTATGATAATCCTGCTCAGTTTTCCTTTTTTATACAGGTTGCAGGATTTAGATTCTTCCAATTTATTGATTAAGTACTTATTCCATGTCAAACGAGGATGCAAGTTCCCCATCATTATCTTAATCTTCACACAACCAGCTCTATCCATTTTCACTTGGTAGGAATGCCACTGCGATCAACATGTTGTTAGCTTCATTTTCCTATATTCCAGGTCCATAGGTTCAAGAAATTTTAAGAGTTCACACAAGGAAAGCATATAGTGTATTTTTAAACCTTGGCAATTCTAACACAGCTTTGCCTATGGAGATCAAAACTACTGGACATAGGGTTTATATGCCCCAAATCGTTGATATATAATTCGTCATGATGATAGTTACATCAGAAACCATCTCATAGGTTAATGAATCACTCTTTATGCCATTTTGTCACTGGTGTTAGTTCTTTCATATACTGTAGATAGATGGAGAAGTTGGTTTAATAATAATTTTACTCAGTTTGGTCCCAAAGGTGCTTTTTCAAGAGGCAACTGGACTTTCTGGTTTTTCTTTGAAGACATTTTGCTTCTAGTCCTGATGGTTCCCCCCCCCCCATGTTAGACTAGATTCAGCAGTCCATCTGCATTTGAAAGCTAAAGGCCACTCTTGTGAAGACAGCAAAATCCACATTTTGGACAGAGAGGACCATTGGTTTGAAAGAGGGGTCAAAGAGGCCATCTATGTCAAAATTAAATAGCCCTGTCTCAACAGAAGGGGGGGATATGACATCATCTATCTCGTCTACAACACCTTTCAACAGTTCCAAGAAGGATCCACACCCATTTGCATCACTCAGGTGACCCTGAGGCAGGGGTGGGTTCCTCCCGGTTTGGACCAGTTCGCCTGAACTGGTAGCGACCCGCTGGTGATGTCATGATGATGTCACCGAACCGGATCGGTCGGTGCCGGTCTGTGGGCGCCACCAACTTTTTTTCGATTTTTTTCTGAATTTTTTTAATTTTATTTTTCTTCTGCACATGCGCAGAAGCCGAGTTTCCAGCACTGTGCATGTGTCGCCATTTTGTTTTTGGCACGTGGGGGTTTTTTTTAATTTTTCAGGGAGTTTTGCACTGCGCATGCGCACGTGCGCCCACGAGGTGTGGCCACGCGGCGTGGGAGGAACAGAACCGGCAGCAAGGTAAGTTGGAATCCACCCCTGGTCTGAGAGTGGCTGCACTGCCAGCCAGCGCCTCCCAAAGAGCGCCTCTGCTGATGGGAGGCGGGCCGACAATGCCCGGGGAGGACAAGGTTAGCGTACTCTGAGCCGTGCCCTATGGTGCTTCCGCTGGCCTATGAGACACTTTGTGAGGTGCTGGCCGGCTGGGAGAGAGGGCCCGGCAACCTTTGTAGCCACGCAGCTGCAAAGTTTGCTGGGCCAGCTTCCCTCTCCCTGCCGGCCAGTGCCTCCCGATAAAAGTTGCAGGCATGACGGGGAAGGTGGGGGTCAGCTCGGCAAGCTTTGCAGCCACGTGTCCACAAAGGTTGCCGGGCCGGCTCCTCCTCTCCCTGCTGGCCAGTGCCTCTCGAAGCATCTCCTGAGCCGGCAGAGGCACCGCAGGGTGCGGCTGGGAGCGTGCTAACCTTGCCTTCCCCGGGCATCGCCCATCCGCCTCCCATCAACAGAAGCGCTCTCCAGGAAGGACAGGAGAGGCCGGCTGCCGGTCCTTGGCCCCCTGGCCCAAGTGCCGGACTCTGCTGTTGCCACTGCCCCTGCCCGGCTCGCCCCCAGCTGGCTCCCGAGCTAGGAGGCAGCGGCCGGTTCCCCCTGCTCTCCGGATTGCCAGCATGAGCTTGGCTCTCCAGGAGCTCAGCAACAATGTGAGTAGCAACGGCAGCCGTGCACCCACCTGCTTTATGGCCTCTTTATTCCCCCTCGCTCCCAAGGAAAGCCCTCTGGAATGGCAGCGGCAGCACACATGGCTGCAAGAGGAAGAGAGGCCAGGTGAGACCCAGACACTTTCTGGCTCCCCTGGTCACAGAAGCATCAACCCCTCACTCTCCCCTCTTTGCTAGCAGCCATCCTGTTTTTCACACGGGATCGCCCAGGAGGGAGGAGGGAAAGGGAGAAGGGGGAAGCCGCTAGCAGAGACAAGAGAGTGAGAGGTTGATGCTTCTTTCCCCTTCTCCCTCTCCCTCCTCCCTCCTGGGTGATCCCGTGTGAAAAACAGGGCAAACTGCTAGCAAAGAGGGGAGAGAAGGGGTTGATGCTTCTGTGATGAGGGGAGTTGGAAAGCGTCTGGGTCTCACCCGGCCTCTCTTCCTCTTGCAGCCATGTGTGCTGCCGCTGCCGTTCCAGAGGGCTTTCCTTAGGAGCGAGGGGGAATAAAGAGGCCAGCCAGCAGGCCAAAGGTTCACTTGCTTGTTTTGCTTTCCTATCTCCACACTTGCAAATTTTGCTGCCTTTTCTCTTCCCGTGCGGCGCTCCCGATCTTTGAGACTGTGGCCAGGTCGGGGGCAGGGAGGGAAGGGAGCGAACGGGAGACAGCAGCAACAGAACCCTCCCTGGCTCTTCCCCGAAGTGCCTTGCAACAGCCGAATCCCCTGGCCCTGCATTAAAGGTGGTTTTCCTCCTCCCTGCTCAAGAAAAGGGTTTTGGCGCAGCATTCTGAATAAAGCAGCATTGTAGATTGTAAGTTTTCTTAATTGGAAAATGCGAGCACATCTCCCGTGCTCCCCTATCCCACTTCCTATGTTTCAGGTTTAGGCTATGGGCTCCCCGATCAAGAGCAGGTCTGAGGGAATCCAGCCTTAATTTCAATAGCCAAATTGAGGAGGGGAGGAAAGGAGATGAGATGAGATGAGAGGAGAGGAGAGGAGAGGAGAGGAGAGGAGAGGAGAGGAGAGGAGAGGAACAGGAGAAAAGAAAGGAAAGAAGGAAAGGAAAGGGGAGGGAAGGAAAGGAAAGGAAAGTTAAGGAAAGGAAAGTAGGAAAGGAAAGAAGAAAAGGAAAGGGAGGAGAGGAAAAGAAAGGAAAGGAAAGGAGAGAGAGAAGAGAGAAGGGAAGGGAAAGTGAGACAGACACACAGAGAGAGGTGGAAGAGAGAAGAGAGAGGGGAAGGGTAAGAGAGACAGACACAGAGAGAGAGGGGGGAGGGAAAGAGAGAGAGGGGAAGGGAAAGAGAGACAGACACATAGAGAAGGTGGGCGGGCAGGAGAGAGAGACGAGAGAGGGGAAGGGAAAGAGAGCCAAGAGAGAGAGAGAGACCTGTTGAGAAGAAAANNTCACATGACTGTGTGCGATGTTGTAACTGGTCATAAGTGTGTGTGTGTGTGTGTGTGTGTGTGTGTGTGCATGGCTGTCAAAGCTCCAAAAACAGGTCAAGTAGCTCTGGGGAGGTCAGTCGTAAATTTGAACACTTGCTGAGCAACCGGCCATTAAGTGAGGACCACTTGTATTTGGTTTGCCTTAAGGGTTCAGAGCTGTATGGAATCTGGTTTCCTTTAATCCTTTGGGGGATTGCAAAAGGTCCAGATGCAGGAATCCTCATAGGGGGAACTAGGATCGTGACCACCTAGCCACGCCCACCCAGTCACATAACCATGAAGCCCTGCCCAATGTCACATGACTGTCAAGCCACTCACACCCGCTCACATGACCGCCAAGCCACTCCCACCCAGTCACATGGCCATCAAGCCACTCCCACAAAATTAAGCCACGCCCACAGAGTGGTAGTAAAAAAATTTGGAACCCACCCCTGCCCCGAGGACACAGATAAACCTCAAGGGGCCTTAATGACTCTCTAAAAGAATGCAAATGACCAGCTGTCTGCAAGGAGTATACATTCTTCCATTCCCACCATCCAGTCAGAGCTGAAGAAGCTTCTTCGATGAGAAGTGAAATGTCTTCAAAGAAAAACCAGAAAGTCCAGTTGCCTGTTGAAAAAGCACCTTTGGGACAACCATAACCTGGATGACTGAGAATCTCCATAGACATTTACTCAATTTTATTTAATGCTCATATTCTGAATCTTCATGTAAACCAGGGGTGTCAAACTCGTGTCGTCATGTTGTTGTTATGTGATATATCGGGACTTTTTTCCCCTTTGCTAAACCGGGGGTGGGTGTGGCCAGCACGTGATGCATCCATCCCACGGGCCATGAGTTTGACACCCCTGATGTAAACCAAAAGATTGGGCTAGATTTAATATCTGAACTTTAGGATGATATTCTTCTCTGGAAAATCAATCAATCAATCAATCAGAATAGAGCTGGAAGGGACCTTGGAGGTCTTCTAGTCCAGCTCCCTGCTCAAGCAGGAGACCCTATACCATTTCAGATAAGTGACTGGCCAGTCTCTTCTTATGGGGTAAAGAATTTAAAAAATAGGAACAATTGTTGGGAAGATACACCCATACAAGTATTTGTGTTAGGAAACAAAAATTAGGATAAATGTCCACAAAAAATGCACACAAAATTTCCTCTGCTTGTTTTTCCCCTTCCATTTTAAATGAAGTCAGAACAAGACAAAACAAATTAAATACGGAGGGAGAAGGAGAAGAGACAAGTAGTGAAAAAGAGAGAGAAGGAGAGGAAGAAAGAGAGAGAGAGAGAGAGAGAGGGAGAGAGAGAGAAACTTAGTCTCCTGGTTATGTGGCCTAAGTTTCAATCCAAAGGAAGGAGTAATTATAAGCTGTAATGTCTATCAGTTTTAATGGGATGGCTTTGTAATGAAACAAAGCATTGTGGGGGAAAATATTCAGGCTTTTGTAAAACAGATGAAAAACTAATATCCATTCCATGCACTGTTTAATAATCTACAAAGATGCTGTTAGTTGAAGCATTACAAAAAATGTCCTCCCACATGTCTTTGAAGTGTGTGCAACCTAAACAAATACCTAGTCCATAAATATAGGCAAACTTATTCTGTAGTCAAACTTGCAGTGAGAGTGGTTTCTATTCATTGCATAAAATGCCTGGAAGAGGCGACATGATGGACCTAAATAGCACTGATTTGAGAACAACATTGAATAAGGATCATTAGCTGTAAGATGTGATCTTTGAGTGTGGAATAGAAGCATTCAGAAGAATATGTCAGTATTCACAAAAGTGTTTTCCATCTTAAAGTAGTCATAAGTGCACTTTAGAAGATTAACAAGGGGGGGGGGGAAAGAACCTGGTTCAAGGATCACTCTACATTGGACTATATTCAAGTTAGTATGGACTATTGAATTCATCAAGGGGGTAAGAATAATATTGTCATTATGCAGAAGCAGGAATAGAGAAATTGAAAAAAATGACATTTTTTAGGAGTTGAAAGTGGTATCAGAAAGGTTTCATTTGCTTAATGTGCAATTTTGATTCTGTTTTAAGAATTTTTTTCAAAGCTATTTACACTCCCCTCCTTTTGAATCAAACTGAATCAAAGAGGTGATTCACGACATCCAATTGAAATGGTTGCTACCCAGGTGTTTGGAGGGCTTTGAACTGCTTTGACTATGTGATGGATTTTTTTCTGTTGCTTCTATTTGTTGCTAGAGTTTGTGCATTGCTGTTTGTGTATCACTTTGTGAGTTGGAATATTGCTGATCAGTCCTAGGAGAGATTCCACTTCTAGATAAGCCAACTTCCCAGCCCACAGTAGCCAGTAATCTCAGGAGGCAAATTCTGGCAATTACTTACATCATGCCACCATTTAACTATTGATGTTGCCTGATTTCCTAGATGCTTGACTCTCTTATGAGCCATGCCTGCAAGCCTCTTTGCTCCAGAAGAGAGTGATCTCAAGAAAACTTTGGTGAGTATTTCACTGTTGTGCCATCTTGTTTTCATCCCTGCCATATAATAGTTATGAGGAATACTTTAAAATTCTATTATATTTAAACTTAAACTGTATGGCTGAACATTTACTGGGTTAGTATCCTTTAAAAGTTGATCAGTGCTGATATTTTCATCCCACTCTGCAAAAAAAACCTTAAGTTCCTTAGACATTTTGATGTTTTCTTTTACAATCTATTGTTGAAGCATTTTTCCCCATTGAACCTAGAAGCAAGAAGATTTAATTGTGCATCATCTAAACATAGAACTGAATCATGCCACCATCAAATCTTAATTGTAATGTGATCAAGGCTGATTTACATAGACATACTTTTTTTTTTGTCTATATACTGTAAATCATTCAGAACTTCATGGACATTCTCTGGAAGGAAATTAAAAATCGTGGAATTTCCAAAATCATAGAAATAGCTTTGTAAGAGGAGCTATTCAAAATAAAAGAACGTTTACTATTACAAACCTTGAATACCAGAAATTGCATTTGGCATGAATTCCAACTCTTCCACTAAGAGTTTCACAAAAGCTGTTTCACAAAATACGATCCAGACATATACGATGAAATATAAGATGAAAAATTAAGATTTTCGCTAATGTTTCAAGCCAAAGAGACTTCATGAGCTCAAAGAAATATCAAACAGACTTGGCTGTTCCCTTGGCTGTATTTTGATTCTATTTATCATCACTTCTTTGACTCACACATACATCCAAAGCAAACTTTCTGTACCTGAGGACCTAAAAGACTTTCTGAAAAATAGATTGCTTGTATTTACTTTGTTTTCCCAGTTCAGTTGCATCCTGGTAAAGAACTATTGCAAATCTGTCAAGCAGGTATTTCTTCTAGGTATATATCCTCAGCTCTAAATTTTTAAATATGCAAATTGAATTAAAGCAGAGAAAAAGAAATGGACTCAGAGACCAACAGCCTTAGGATGCTTGCTAATTTATACTATATTTAGGCTATTTATATGGCTTCCCATCCTAAATATGTAACTATAAATCACAAAAATATCAAAATTAAAGCTTTCATATAAACCCAGGCTGTTTCATGCCATCTTTAGCATTTTGATAGCAGTATTTGTTGTCCTGACATACTGAAACAACTGAAAGCAGGAGAGGCGAGAGATGGATACATGAATTGATTCCATTTTTCTCGCTCTACATTTCTTCCATTGACTAGTGAAATTTGAAGAGAAACATTGGAGATATGATCCTCCCATTGATGAAGTATCCTGCCTGGACAGAAATTCCTATTTTGAAGAATAATAACCAATACAGTCTTTATTTAAGCTCGGCTAGTTGGTACAGGGAATTTAGGAATTTAAAGACAAAAATTTTCCTGAACAGAGATGCAGAACCTTAATCCTCAAGATTACAGGTGGCTCTCTAATAACCTTGAATACAATTCCTAAGATTTCCTGATGTTGCTATCAAAGTATCATGTTTAATGTGACAGAAGGGGAGAATTGTTAAGTATATGACTGGGGTTTAATCCTATTGTATTTATTTTATTTGAGCTAAATTTAATTGTGAATAAAATGAATACATACCCAGAAACACACACACACACACACACACACACACACACACACACACACACACACAGAGCTACCTTCATGAAAAATATATTCAGAAGTTGTTTATCCCTGCCCTAAATGTTGTTCAAGAAAGGAGGAGGAGGAGGAATAAAAATCTTCACATATTGATTTTCTTCCATTAATGGTAGAAAATGGCAAGAAGGTGATGAGCATCAGGGAGAAAGCAGAACTGCTTAACTTGTTTTTTGCATCTGTCTACACAAAAAGAAAAAACAGTCAAACTTATCAAAAACAGTACTGTAAAAAACAGATTCGAAATACAAGTTAAAATAGGCAAGAAAATGGTAAGAGAGCACTTGTCCACCCTAGACGAGTTCAAATCACCAGGACAAGATGAATTATATCCCAAGGGTTCTGAGGGATCTGTTAGATGTGATCTCAGAACTACTGAACCAGTGGTGGGTTGCTCCCGGTTTGGTCCGGTTTGGCGAACCGGTAGCGGTGGCAGTGGGAGGCTCCGCCCACCTGCCCGGGACGCTTCTACGCATGCGCAGAAGCGTTGTACGTGTGTGAACCGCTAGCGATGGGATTTAGAACCCACTACTGCACTGAGCTATATCTTTCAAGGACCCTGGAGCATGGGTAACTACCAGAGGATTGGAAAAGGGCCGATGTAATTCCCATCTTCAAAAAAGGGGGAAAAATATTTTGGAACAAAAGAAATTAAAGGAAAGAGAGCTACTTGGCATGGATAACATTACTTAAGCATATCATACAACATATATCACCAATTGGATCATCTTTCTGACTATAACTGTTCTTCTTTCTCTCTCCAATTCTTTGCCCATACTTGAAGTTGCAGAATAGTCTTCACTTAATATTTGTACATTGTATCATGGAACAATTCCAGAAGTAAAAGAGTGTAAAACTGAGCTAGATGCCATCCACCCAATTAATACTTAATATTGTAGGTATTCTTTCAGTGTTGCATAGTTGCTCCATCAGTAAGCAGACCAGTGCTGAGCTTTTTAAAAGTATTGATGTCAATTGTGAACCCGAAAGGATGTTTTAGTTCTCTTTCTCTCTTGGCTTACAATGCTTTTTTTCCCCTTTTGCACACATTGTGAGACACTTTCATTCTATCAAAATAGAGCTGTTATATTCCAAAGCCTTGCACTTATTAAAAAGAAGAAGAAGAAGAAAACCTAGTATATGGAGTGCTAAGCCACTCTCCAGACACTTTTAAGTTCAAAGACTAAACATTGTATTTTACCATGCTCTTAGGCAGTTTGCTTTAAAAAAAAATGTGATAAAAATCACTGGGGAGACTGCAGTCATCCAAATGTATTTTAAAATCCTCCAAATGCATTTGCTGGAGCGTTTCAGAAGAAAATACCCACTAGCATTTATAAATGGCTAACGCTCACACATGGCTAACATAAGTTTAAAACTATGGGTGGTGGGAAGGGGGGGAGAAATCCGCTTTTAAAGATGAAGAATACATCAAAGAACAAAAGCAGACTGAACATGTCTTAGGCTGACTCCAAAAGCCACTTCTGTCGAATCAACCAAATTGGCTTTCAATCAAATATATTTTGAGATTAGACTGAACTAAATCAGGACCTTCAATTTTCACCTACTGCTGTTAACTACGATTTCATTAGCGCATGTCCATAGTTGGGTAACCATGGTTGAGGGTTTCTCATATATCTATGTAGCATCATCAGACCCAGGAATCTGGTCATCTGTGTTGGCATGGGTATAACAATACAATGTTATATATACTAGAATACAAAGGCAAGAAAGAAACCTAGACCTTTATTTTCAGTAGTGGCACCAGGTCTTCTTCACTATCATAAAAGCAGTTGGTAGTCAAGAGAATGTGTCCTGTTCAGATGTCCAGGTTAATAATTTATGTGACATTTACCACCCATTGGATAAAATGCATTCATTTAACAACTGCCACATTCACTTAATGACCACGGTGTTTGTTTAGCAATTGCAGCAAAAAAGGTCACAAAATTGGTTGCAGTTACATAGTGACTCACTTAACAACTGCCATTACGACTATAACGCTGGCCTCAATTATGGTCATAAGTCAAAGACTAGCTCTACTGCATGGGAGAAGCATGCTAAGGCAATGCATAAGAATCCAGAGGTAAAGTAATATGTAAAATAAGTCCAGATAATAATAACAGTGCAGAAGGGCTTTGGGGCTTAGATTTTGGGGCTGAGTCAGGGAAGAAGAAATATGGTTTACTCATCTGGATATCTCATATCATATTGTTCTTGTACTATTGATAACCTCATTCCTCAGTTGTGTGAATGTCTGGTTCAAAGGGTAGGGAGGGAAGCAAAAATGTTTTCCTCAATCAAAACTGGAAGGGGGGAAAATATACAGGGCAGAAGAATATCTAAAGTACTTTGATGAAGTTTCTTTTTTTTAAAAAAATGCCGATTGTAGAGGTAATTTTAGTAAGGCTTCCCCCCCCCCCCCAAATGCTGGGAAAATCCTATTTTTTGTTCTACCATGTTATTTGCAGTGAATTGAGATCACAAAATGAGCGACTAGTTTACTGAACTTTCCTTAATTTCTGAAAGAAAGGGGTACAAAAAGCTTGACTTGTAAACCTGCCGCCCCCCATTCCCAAAGCAAAAAAAGCAGTGTTTCAAAGGGCTTCTGGTCACATATCAACAAGCTACATGTGATATCATACTCTGATCTGAAGTCAACACCAATAAGAATCCATAAGAAAAAAATGTCAAAAAGTTAATAGCTGCTATATTTTACACACTAAATGTGGCAACTTTGCTTCCGCTATTCCCACTCTTTATTCCTGGAGGAAAATGGGTGAGTCAGATCATGTTACAACAGGCAAATTTCAGCTGTGTTAAGGCAGAAATAATTCACCATTTTCTTTTTGAGACTCTTGGCAATTATACCATGATCCAGGCAGAGTCAAGGAGCTCTATGAGATCCCATTAAGATCAGCTGATGGCAAAACCATAAAGGATGGAATATCTTGGTAAGTAACACTTTGATATTTCCAGGATTATTTATTTGCTCTCTGGAAAAAAATATTTTGGGCATGGGGGAAGGAACTGAATGAAGTACATTAAATACAACAGATCTACAATGTAGTTGTGTCAAAATCTTAGGCTGAAATGTCTGAAAGTCAAGAGTCAAAAATGGCAGTCTACATCTGTACTTTTAGTAAGGTTTGGACTTATGTCTTTCATAGACTTTTTCCCCTGCTGTTGCAATGCTAATTAGCATCAAAGCTTTGCTTTAAATTGCTGAAAGCTTCCAAAGACTTTTTATAATATGGTGCATGGACAAGAGGTTTGAAAGAAAAATATTCAAAATTTACACTAGTCATGCCTAAAGTAGACTGCTGTCTCATTTTGGTCTTGCATTGTGGGTTAGGTAAACATAATTCTACTTTAACTAGAAATTAAATTTAAACTAAATCTGAAGTTTTCCTTTAACAAAAGAGTAACACTGAAAGCCTATCTGGGTCTTCTCAAAAACTTCTTAAACTTTAATGAAGGATATTCCAAGGTACCGTGTCAATTTCATTTTAAATAATCCTCAAAAATCTATAGTTTTGAGTGGTTTTTCACTTTTGTTTTCTATCCAATGAGTGTTAATGAGCCGAGGTGGCGCAGTGGTTAGAGTGCAGCACTGCAGGCTACTTCAGCTGACTGCTAGCTGCAGTTCGGCGGTTCAAATCTCACCGGCTCAAGGTTGACTCAGCCTTCCATCCTTCCGAGGTGGGTAAAATGAGGAGCCAGATTGTTGGGGGCAATATGCTGACTCTGTAAACCGCTTAGAGAGGGCTGTAAAGCACTATGAAGCGGTATATAAGTCTAAGTTCTATTGCTATTGCTATTAATGTTGTAATACAAAGTAAATGCTGTTCAGATACCCATTACCAGAGATATTGATGGATCCATAGAATCTGTGACTGCTTGGATGGGTCACAACAATGTTCAGACCTAATCCCTGCAAGATGAAGTTGATACTCATTAGTGATAAATCTCTCCTGGTGGCTAGAAGAGTCTGGTGATGCACCAATTGTAAGCCTTCCTGAAGAAAAAGACTCTGATGACAGTGACTCGTCATCTCAGGTTTAGATCATTGAACTCATTTAATATTGTTTTTGGAAGCAACTTTAAAGCTGCTAATCAGGTATAGCTTAACGTATTCTGTTCTTTGATCCCAAAGATGCAGTTGCTGTGTTGGCTACATATTTGCTTCTGGATCTAATTCATAATGTTGGTTTTCCTTAAAAGACTTTCTTGACCCAGGTCTCAGGTTCTTATAAGACTACCTCTGCTAGCTAAATCCAGCCTGTTCAATGCATTCTTGTAAAAAAAGGTAGGCTGAGGTGGAGAAATTGAGAGCCCAATGCACCTTCTTAGGAGCTGTCCCAACATTTTGCATGATTTCCCTGGGCATAAAACTTTTAGGAAGGCTCTAAAATTGGCTACTCTGCACGGCCTTTGAGTGTCAAATGGTGCCAACACACATAGCATGAACACTATGGTGAGATAGCATTCACACAATTGTGCACCTAGGCGCTTTGGTGAAAGCCTTCATAAGTGCATCTAAACCAGTGGTGGGTTGCTGCCAGTTCGGACCGGTTCACCCATACCAGTGGCAGAAATTTGCACCCGCTCACTGAACTGGCAGCGATGGCCGGCTGTCCATGCCCCCGAACTGATTCTCTGGTCGCCGCGGCTGGCATCTGCGCATGCGATGCAAACCGGTAGGGAAGGTAAGTGGAACCCACCCCTGATCTAAACATGTGAAGAGCTCTGTCAATATTTACTAGTATATGGAGGTATACAGGTTTCTATGTTCATAGAATATTTACTAGTATATGGAGGTATACAGGTTTCTATGTTCATAGAATATTTACTAGTATATGGAGGTATACAGGTTTCTATGTTCATAGAAACATAGCATATTGCATGTTTGATATCAGCATGATCCCATCCCAACATAAGACTAAAAACCAACCAAAACATTCAGGTTAAAAACTTAAATCCATTATCCAAGCAGCATGCTTCCATTATTCAAGTGAATATTTATTTACCTGTGACTAAGCAGGCGCAGAAAGATCCAAAAGGATGCAAAACCTTTGCTGAATTCCAAGAAGTAGAATATAAACATATAGAATTAATTTATTAAGAAGCATCTAGGGTCGTGATGGCGAACCTATGGCACGCGTGCCACAGATGGCTCGCGGAGCCCTCTCTGCGGGCACGCGAGCCATCCCCCAGCTCAGCTCCACCGCATGTGCGTGCCTCCTGCCGGCCAGCTGATTTTCGGGTCTGCCCTGCTTGTGGGAGATGCACACGCATGTGCAGGGGGCGGGGGGGCTACCTTCCTCCTCACTTTCTGCCACCCGTGCCTTCCCAGATCTCCGAAGATTCCCCCCAGTGCCGTTTGGGTATGGGAGGCTTCCCCCCCCCTCACAGCACCGTTTGGGGACGTGAGGCTTCCCCCCCCTCCCAGTGCTGTTTTGGGATGTGAGGCAAAAATGGGGGTCATGCACGCATACGTGGGGGGTTGCGCGTGCATATGCAGGGTGCAGGGCGAATGGGAGGGGCATTGCATTATGGGTGTGGGCACACACACATGTGCGACAACGTGTGCACGCTTTCGGCACCCAAGGGAAAAAAGGTTAGCCATCACTGATCCAGGGTATCTTAATTTCATCTACCCTTGGGAGCAAAAGAAATAGAGTGTCCAACCCTTCTTTAAAATAAGGGTTAGAACATCTGAAGACTGCAGCATATGTGCATTTCTCTTTACCCTCCTTTCTGCTCCCTTAACATCCTACTTCACAGGGTCAGAATTTGGGTAGCAACATTGTTAAGCTTTGAAGCAAAAACATCTGGCAGTTAGGCTTAGCTGAATGACACCCACCACTCCACCTTCTGTTATTTCATGGAATCAGCAGCAATGTCCCCTGGTGGGACCCTTGAAGGATTATGGTTTTTATGGTTGCGGCATAAAAAGATTGCCCATCAGGGCTCTAAAGGTGAGTTACACCATCTGGGTAGACTGGGTAGACTGAAGCACAGCAATGCAATAGAAATTGTAAGCTGTTCTGAACAGAAACATCTAGAAGAATGAAGAAATAGAGATGGCCGTCATAACCATGTGACCAAAGTCCCATCCCTTTTGAATGTACATTGCAGGCAATGCATGTACAAAAGGAAAAGGATTTAATAACATGCTCACAATCACCTTCTTTATTTTTTGACCCCTTATCCAGGGGTGGGTGCTAACTTACCTCGCTGCCAGTTCGCTTCCTCCCATGCCACGTGGCCTGCGCAGTGCAAAATATTTTAAACCCCCCCCAAAAAAACGGCGAAAACAAGATGGCGACACATGCGCAGTGCTGAAAACTTGGCTCCTGCACATGCGCAGAAGAAAAATAAAAAAATAAAAAAAAATAAAAAGATGGTGGCGTCCACGGACCGGCACCGACCGAACCGGATCCGTGATGTCATTGTGACATCACCAGCGGGTCGCTACCGGTTTGGGCAAACCAGTCCGAACCAGGAGGAACCCACCTCTGCCCTTATCCCTTTGGATGCCTAGCTCAAAGTCTTGATCAAGCAGCATTAAAACCTAAGTAATAAATAAGTCAATGGTCGTCTGCTATTAAAAAGCTGCATCTCAGGTTTTGAAGGCAAAGAAACAGGCAGAACAGGAGAGGACAGCAGAGAGAAGAGTTTCATAGCAACCAGGCTGATCAACTTAGCTATTCAAAGCAGAAATAAAATTAAGCCACTAATTTAATGCCAACAGTAAAAGTATTACTGACATTAATAATATACTTTGGTATTTTTTCACCAACAGTGCAATTTTCAAAGGGGCCTTCCCCAAGCAAAGTGTGTCTGTAAAATGCAACAGTATTTCAGAGCTATTGAATGGAGCAGCCACGCTGCTTTGATTAATATCAGTGTCTTCTGAGCCAGCCATTGCTGGGAGATGCATCTGCCAAGTGAAACTGATTGGCCATAATTTGATGAAGAGTCAAGGTGGAATATACACCTCCAAAAGATATTTTATCATGTTGCTGCTGAGCAATGTGCTTCCAGGAGACAAGACATTTTGTGAGGTATGCTACCATATACCTTTTGCTTCTCAAGCAGCACTTAACTCAGTTTCACTTCTGGTTCCTCCATCTTCCCAGTATTACTAATTCCACTAAACAATCAATGTACATTAATCTATCATAGTCTTAGAATTTCCAATAACAAGAGTTGTCCTTAAACATATTGTTATTCCTTCATCTGAATACTGGTAAGTTTCTATGTATTCTGGTTATAAACATCTCACTCAAGGTTCAAATACTGCTCTAAGTCTTATTGAAGCTTGGTGAATTGTGTTTAGCACACTGCATGTAACTACCTACACTGTACGTAGAAATTATCATATATACAATATCTACATTATCTACACTATTGTAAATCATAGTTGTATGACAGAGGTCAATGGGATTGGTAATTCCAAGAACTATTCCCCCTGTTTTTCAGAATCAGTATTAAAATTATTTGTATATTGTAATGTTATATTATTTAAAACTGGATTTTTCTGGCTCTAAAACTGAATCTAAAAACACACACACACACACACACACACACACACACAAAACAATAATAAGGACGTCATGAAACTATAATCACCAAATAAGTAGTGGATTATAGGAAGGAAATTCCTATAATCCACCTATAAGAGCCGAGGTGGCGCAGTGGTTAGAGTGCAGTACTGCAGGCTACTTCAGCTGACTGCTAGCTGCAGTTCGGCGGTTCAAATCTCACCGGCTCAAGGTTGACTCAGCCTTCCATCCTTCTGAGGTGGGTAAAATGAGGACCCAGATTGTTGGGGGCAATATGCTGACTCTGTGAACCGCTTAGAGAGGGCTGTAAAAGCACTGTGAAGCGGTATATAAGTCTAAGGGCTATTGCTATTGCTAAATTCTGATCCTAAGAGGTACAAGGCTGACTGAATGGAAATACTGTTAACTTGATAGCATTACATACTGTTAGAAAAGAAGAAAGCGAAGATGCCTGTAAGAAGTGTAGAAACTTTTAAAATATTTTTTGTTCCTCACCTTCATTTCTCCTTTGTGACTAGTTAGCTGGGGACAGGCTAAATATATTAAGACAGATGTGTCTGAAGATCCCTTATGTCAAAAAGGAAGCTGTCTGTGGTGGCATAAAAGTAGAGGTGATATTGATTATGGCAAATGCCACCCCTTGGAGTTAAATATCCAATTCCAAATGGCAGTGGGGAAAATCTGATAGTAGGCTTCCTAGAATGACAGGATAAATGAGGTCTCAGAAAGGCACCAAAAATATATAACTCTAAAACTCATTATAGTCCACAGCAACCTTCTCAAATGCACATGAAATTCCAGAGAAATAATGGATTACAAAAACTAAACGAAAATAATATTTACATGTATATAAATGTACACCCATGATCTTTACAGCTAATCCGTTTCTTCAAAAGTAGGAAAGTATGAAAATGTGCTGCCATGGATCAGAATCGAAATACGTACATTACCAAAGCAGCTGCTTTACTCCAGATCATTTAAAGCTTTATTTTGAAACCCAAGTATGTTTTTCTTCAAACAACCAGTGTAGTACTTGCCCTCTCTTTAGACGGATGCTGGGCAAGCTATATACAACACACAGAGAGATACATCTTGTACATTTTTAATGTTTCTTCTCCCTCCCTCTTAAAACTCTCCTTTAACTTTTATTTTTGCAAAAAAAAAAAAATGTAGGTTTTGGAGATCATGAATTTCTTGTTGTTTTCAGAGCATAAAGATATCACTAGTAAACTGTACGAAGCCTGTGAATGAGTAACTGTCAAGCAGTTCTGCATTTATTGAACGTAAGTAACTAATTGCAGGAACAGTAGAGGTTAATTGTACAGAAGAAATCACTTTGAACTTCGGTGGTCTTGTAGCACTGGAAGGCCCACAAATCCAAGCAGAGTTCTGCAGGTGCAATTTATTTTTGGAACTGGTGCATTCAAGGAGCTAACTAAAATCAGCCCCATTGGATTAATATCATTAATGAGGTATTAAAACATTTGCCTGATATCCAAGTCCGGTGCCTGCTTAATTTCCTTTTTTCAGCACTGGCTTTTTCAGTCTTCTGCCAATGAAAGCACGTTGAAGAAGGAAACACCATTTGGTGAAGGGAAATAATGCTGATGATTATTTACATGATTCCTCTTTAGAGAAAGGCAAATCAACAATATTATTCCACATTATTAGAAATTAAAATAAATTAGACAGTTGATTGTAAAATCAAAATTCAACATCATGGAATAGATTGGTTTCTAAATGTGCTTCGTCCTTTGCCAGTTGGCACAAATGCTTTTAATGTGTCCCCAGTGATTTTAAATTCATTTTAAGTACTTCCATATTTTACATTCTCATACAGGGCTTGCATTTCTTCATAGTTTAAAGCTCTATTATCAAGAAATGCTGTTCCTATTATACTCAGCAATTGCTTAACTTTATAATGAGGATAATTTCAGGCTGTTAGATTTTGCTGGGCTTGTTTGTTTTGTCTGAATGGAAATCCATACCAAACATCAGACAATGTTTGGTCCTGAAGATTTGTTAGCATTGAGAAAAAGTTCTCAAAAGTTGAAAATAAAGCTTGAGTGACTGCATAATTATTACTGGTGTATGCTTCAATAGCTGTTCACTGAACTTCAGTAAAATTGTTAATATCATTACTTACTCTTAACATTTTTCAAAAAGCATGTAATGTACTGTGGATTCCTATCACAATGCCTGCATCTTGTACTAAGAAAAAATACTGATATCCTGTCTCTTAGCCATTTCCTCTAGAAACTTTTCCATCTTCTTTCTAAGCAGCTATATGGATGCCATCACTATATATTGGTTCTTATGATCATAGTTTAACATAGCCTCCACCAAATGACATAAATGTAACCATTGGCAGTGTGAGAACTTTGTCCCATCTCATCTCATCTCATCTTCCAGGGGTTTTCATTTACAAGAAATAATACTTAAAATAGCATTTTCTATCAAGTATTATGTGTCTTCTAGAATTAAAGGAAAGTTGCTACCATGGATATATAGAATAACATTCTTCTTACTTATTCCTGCTCAGTCCCTATAGTCTCTTCTTACTCTGGCAGAACAACATTATGATGCCGTGGGCCACACTTAAGAACAGCTTTTCTCAGTGGTGGTTCTCCAGACTTGGAATGCTCCTCCCAAGAGATATTCTTTCTCCTTATTCTATTGACTCCAGGACCTTTCCTGAATTTATTTTATTTAGCATAAGGCGTCATGCAATTACTTACATACAAACCTTTCCTGAAGTGCTCCTCTTACACATGGTTTTGTTTGATTACTCAGAAAAGATATGTGTGTACAAAAGCCAATAGAAAAACAGAACAGAGAAATTCAATTAAAATTATAAAATGAGGCATCTCCAAAGTGACTCACAGACCCTCAGACTCAAATGTCAGTCTTTAGTAGCTGAAGGGGGGGGCAGGTTTTCATGACATCCTGGAAAGCTAACAAGGTTGGGACTAGTCAGATCTTAGGGGGGAAGGCTGTTCCTTCAGACATCTTCAGGATCCCACAGGATGGCCCTATTTAACAAAACAGACTCATGACTATACTGTTGGATCTGGTAGGATCAGAGGAAACTAGTGGAGCCTAGCAGTCTTCCAGCTAACGGCTTTAAAGATAATAACCAGCACCTGGGAAGCCTACTTGAAGCCAGTGCAGCTTGCACAAAAGTGATGTCACATGGACAAACCTAAGTGCACCCAATATTGTGTATATCATTTTATTTTGGACCAGCTGAATTTCTGAATGCTTATTCATGAGCAGCCTGGTGTAGACTCTATTGTAAAGCTTTAAGCCGGTAGTGACTAAGGAGTGAATGACAGTGAACAAACATCCCAATCCAGAAGTCATCCTGACATGTATACAAAATGGAACTGTGCAAAGGATTTTCTATCAAGAAGGCCCCTGAGTCCTTAACTATGCTTAGTATTGTAATACTAATTTGGCTATCATCATGGAAAATCAGAGGGAGGCATTATTAAAATATTCTTTACTCGGTATTTATGATTTGAAAACATTTACATTTTCTCAGGATACCTTAGTGGGCATTTGGCATGCTGATTCAGCTTTTTCATTGAACCATCACCTGCTTGCCTCCTTAATTGCTGCCATAACATATTGCCTGGTAAAGAAAGGCATGAGGATAACCAGTAATTTTGGAAAGCCAGCAACAATGGATTGTAGCATATACTTGAGATAACAGATATTTTTTCTACCTGCTCCTGATCTTCTGTCCTGGCTTGATGCTACCTGTTACTGGAAGCCCCAGCACCTGATAATGTGAGCACCTGTTATTCTGTATCCCTGTCATCTCTATTTTGTTGGAAGGGTAGGGTTGTATAATTTATTTCCTCATAAGTACTTCAATGTCATTCTATAGTTCTCTCTTTAATTTTGAAAAACTATTTTGTCCCAAAGGTGCTTTTTTTCAAGAGGCAACTGTACTTTCTGTTTTTTCTTTGAAGATGATTCACTTCTCATCCAAGAAACGTCTTCAGAGGTGAAAAAGCTTCTTGAATGAGAAGCGAAATGTCTTCAAAGAAAAACCAGAAAGTCCAGTTGCCTCTTGAAAAAAAGCACCTTTGGGACAACCATGACCTGGATGACTGAGAATCTCCATAGACATATAAGCTTTTTTGAGAGGTGGAAAATACAGTCTTTAACTATAATCAAATGACTTTGAGTCTTAATTAAATATGGTACATTTGACAAAGAACTAATAATAACATCACACAATTATTATTGAAACTGGAAAACAGAAATTTAACTCATCCATTAATAGACTTTCTCAGCTTTCATTGATCATCATTTCAGTGACTGTGGGCAGAGAAAGCTCAAGGCATCTGATTTTACTTCTGTAACAATAATCCTATGTAATATGTTCAGTTGAAAGATGGTTATCAGGCTTAAATCAGCCAACCAGTGAAGATATGAATTTAGGGCTCTCCTGAATGTACCACATCTGGGTTGACAGTGACTAGATGGCTGCAAATAGAAGTTTGGCTGTCATTTAGAAGTTATCCTGATTTTCCAGTCCAGGTGTGGAATGCCTAGTCTTCCCAAGTCTACCTGACTACTAGTCTTATGTAAAAAGTTTGGAGCTATATGGATGAAAATAAAATAATATCATGACTGGGGGAAAAAAGAAAGACATTTAAGTCTTGACCATGATCAGTTGCTTAAAAGCATAAGAGTGTATCTAGATTGCAGTTATTATACACTATCTAGTTATACATTAATTAAAATGTGAATTACCATCAAAGAATCCTGTTAACAAACAGTAGAGTTTGCAGAGGCGATCACAGTATTTAAAAAGTTTATAAAACATACTTCTAATGCTAGAAAAGTACAGATTAGGAATCAGACTTCTATAAAACAAAACATAGTTGCCAGTCTTTGGCTGTGTTTACGCAATATTACACCATAATCTATGATTAACCAACCACATTATTTGAATAGTCAAATAACATGATACATAGCACACACAACATGCCAAAACATTGCATGCATAATATGCTGGCCACCATGTGGTTTATTAGGCATGATTTATGACATAGCATTGGACAAGTACCCCATTCATATTTCATTCACATTTAATACTTTGTGAATGGTTGTAAACTGGAAGTCTCTTGAATGCCCAGAATACAGGAATACCAAAAGACAAAGGTACAGCATCTATTTATGTTTCAGATACAGTATAGGTTGTCACTGTCAAAGTTCTAAGATGATACAATTAGAGATGGAATAAGCAGGGTTCACACCATGCAAGAAGCTGTAATATGTGGATTGGCTGGTTTTGCAAAATGTCAGAATCCAAACTATAGTTTATGGCAAGGACTGGAAACTGTAGATAGAATCTCCTTTATTTTTTTTCTCTCCCTCCAGTCTCTGTAGAAATTAAAAATAAAAATATTTCACAGTAAGTGGACATGACATATTCATACAACATGGCGCTAGGGATTAAGAAATTAAGGAAAACAGTGCATTAAGCCTTGTGGAAGCTTGATATACCTATTTCCTTCATTTTTTTTATTTCTTTGTTTATTAAAAGACAGAAAGTGATGCATTTTCTATTTTATTGCTGAATTTCTAAGTTTCGCTGTCAACAGTTCAATTAGATAGGAATGTTTAGCTGGAGTTCACCCAAACAACTTAGATAAGTTTTTGAAAAGTTATTACATTGCTGTCGTATTCTTTCAGCCTATTGACAGTAGATATTTCAGAGAATTCTTGAAGGTGAAGATTCACTTCATTTTTAGCAGCATTCTGAATTTCAACTTATAACAGCATATCACAATATGCACAGTGCACTCCTACACACAAGCCTCTTTTCTCAGCTCAGCTCCTGAGCAAAGGCTGCCATAGCAGGTTTTTAAAGCAAAATGTTAGTTTGATTGGGGGGCGGGGAGTTAAATCAGACTTGTCCTGATTCTCTATTCTCTTTGGAACAGCAGATGTCTAAAAATCAAGGCTGCTTGAATTATTTGTTTTTGGATTTCACTATTTGTGTGGACAAGAGCAATTTTGTTACTCAAGTGAGGTGGAAATAGCAGTAGTGTGGAAGTGACCTTAGTTTTAGCAGAATACTTTTCATTTAAGAAGCACTAGTTACATTTAAAATTCATTGCGGCCTCCTCAGCTTCCTACCCCACTCCCATTTTTTTACACACACAAACAAAATTATAATCCTTTGTTAATTATAAAGGGTGTGTATATTAATAATATATGTATTATTATATTCCTCTCCTATTTAATATTTTTATTAAAAGATTTACAAAGAACATAAAAGTATCACAAATTAATAAAGGGTACATGCAGTAAAGAAAAGAAGAAGAAAAAAAAATGAAAAAGTGCAGAAAGAAAGAATAAGAAAGAAATAGAAAGAAGCTTCTGATTTCCTTTACAGCAAATATAAGTACAATTACAACATTATCTCTTATTCTGTGACAGGAGAACTCACTCTTTTCGGTTCTCCAAGTTCCCCCCCCCCAATCATCAAAAATACAAATCATACGTGCTTCCTCCCCCATTTCATGAAAAAAGTCTATAAATGGTTTCTAGTCAACTATAAATGTAAATTCTGGGTTTATTTTTTCCTCTAATCAAAAAGGTTTGTTTAGCCATGTCCACAAGTTCCACTGGCTAAACAAACCAACTCCTTCATTGTAGGTCAAGTTGACCCTTTCCACTTTTGAGCATATAATAATCTTGCTGCAGTTATCGTATATAAAAAGTTCCATGACTTTTTTCCAGTTCCTTGCCATTATTCCCAAAAGGAGTCTCTGATTTCAATTACACTTTAAACTTTAAAATCTTCTGAATTAATGTGTATATTTGTATCTTTTTTTAACTTTTTAAAATGTCCACCAAAAATGATAAAATGTCCCTTCATGTTCTTAAAGTGAATAAATTGTCTAGAGTATATAAGGACAGGTTGAATCTTTGCTGCAAAAGTGTGCAGCAAAGATTCAACCTGTCCTTGTATATTCTAGACAATTTCTCTGATAATACATATTGATGATACATCATTTTATAAAAAAATATTTTTAAGAACAGAGGACAGGGTAAATTTCAATCCTTTCAACTACATATTTACTCACTGGTCCATTTGTATATTATAGCCAAAATTTTAGACCATTTTATCATACATCTTTCACTTATTCTTCCTCTGTCTTACATTTCAGCCAAAGTTTATACGTTTTAGCAATTACATGTTTATCATTAGTACATAATTCGGTTTCAATCTTACTGTCTTCAAAACCATAAAATCTTTCATCCAATTTATACCCTGCTGTTAACTGTACATAAGAAAATCATTGACAAAAATATCCTTCTATTACCAAAACTTCTCTTAATTTATTTTTACATTTCCTTGAATGAATTCTAATACATCATAATATGTTAGCCATTTTTGTTTACTTCTCATTTACTTCAGGAGCTCAACGTAACAAGTAAAGCACTCCTTCCTCTAATTTATTTATCCAAAAATCTTGCAGAGTAGGAATTGGTTAGAATGATGATTGGGATGAGGAACAATAATAACTGATCCAGTGATTGTACTTTACCCATTATATTGAAATACTTTAATGAAATCTGATGGTACATCTTCTTTAAAAATCTACATATCTAGTTTTACACATGCTGTCTATCTAAGGGTGTGTAATTTCCATTGACTTGCAGATTGCATCATTGGCCACACTTAAAAGTGTATGAGATCCAGAAGCTTTGGGTGTGGGGTTGAAGTCAGGAGTTTTAAGAGATAGCATTGTTTTTCACATCTATGCAAAGCTTAGTTAATCCAGTCTACCCCTTTCACTCACACAAACAACTCCAAATTGAAAAAAAGCCAATAAACCTGGCACTACTCATTCTGAGAAATAGATTTTGTATCTCTCTGCCATGCCATAATGTACCTCAGTTGGATTGAATCCAGCAAATAGTGTTAATTCAATTATAATTATAGTTTATAAACCTTGGATGATGGCTTAGTGTGTGGTGTGAATACAGCCAATTGCTGTTTATTTAATAAATCAGTCTTAAGGAACCTATGACCAAGCATGATATATAATATTGTCTTTGTTATTGATAAAGGCATGATGGAAAAATCATAATTTAAAATACCAAAAGATCATTAAATACTAGACAGGTTACAAAGAAATGAAAAATTCAGAAAAGGCCAAAAACTAACAGCCAATTATTTCTTTTACAAAGATTATGAGCTATGTAGAACTGACCAACCCAGATGGTGTTTCTGGAATCGAAGTCCACTACATCTGGAGAATACCAGATTGGGAAAGGTTCTCATGAACTATAGAATCACAATGCCTTTCCCCAGATGGAGCCATTTGGATATGGACTGGCCACAAGATACAGCTTTATCTGGCAGCTCCCTACAGGCTGCTGGTTCACGGGCTGACTAAAATGAAGTAGGAGACAATTCACCTGCAATTGTGTGTGTATGTGGGGGGGGGATCCACACATCTCTCTATTGTGTAGCTCTCTCAGACCTCTGATCAGCTACCCTGGCAAGGTTGTTTTGAGGGCTAAACAGCTGTTCAGCACCAGAGGGCTACATGGTTAAGTAGACAATGGAACTGAAATGACATTTCTAGGTATCTGCTGGTCAGAGTTCAGTTAAAAGAACTGTCAGTTTCACTGACAGGTAGTTGTTATACGGTTCAAAAAACTATCATCTATTTAGAACATAAGTGCTAACTACCCTGTTTCCCCCAAAATAAGACATCCCCTGATAATAAGCCCAATCGGGCTTTTGAGTGCATGGCAATAAGGCCAAGCACTTATTTCAGGGTTCAAAAAAATATAAGACAGGGTCTTATTTTCGGGGAAACACGGTACTGTGGATTGGTGTTTGGGAGAGAGGAAAAGAAATGTGGGGGGGGGGAGAAGAGAATTAATAAATCTATACAAACCTGGGATGTCATCTATGAAAGTGGTAAGCAACTGAACCCTCTTCCTCTGTAATATCTGTAGTTGAAGAAAGCTGATAGTAAGATACTAAGTGGTGCAGTAGTTAAAGTGCAGTTTTGCAGGCAAACTCTGCCCACAGCCTAGAGTTTGATCCTGATGTTGCTCAAGGTTGACTCAGCCTTCCATCGTTCTGAACTTGGTCAAATGAGGATCCATATTGTTGGGGGCAATATGCAAATAATGTTGATATTGTAAACTGCCCAGAGTGCCACTAGGGTGCCCAGAGAGTCCTGTAAAGAACTATACGATGGTATATAAGCCTATATGCTATTGCTGTTGCTGTTGGTAAGATGCAACTCTCAGGACAACCTGCTTTGGTATATTTAGAAAGACAAAAAAATGTTTCAACATTCTCAATAAATATACTACGAGCCCCAATGCATCTTGAATATATAGCTACAGCCGCACAAAGCTATGAATCATTATATTTCCCTATCCATTGATGATAAGTGTTATGTACTGTTGCATACATGGTTTCACCCAGGTCCAGCATTTGAGCGGGAGAATACTCAAATCCTATTGGTTGTTACATCTGACAACTCCTTATAAAAGGGCTAACTGTCAGACTGCAAGTTGCTGGTTGTACAGAGAAGTTGCCTAGTAAAGAAGTTCCTTTTGAAGTCTGTCTCCTGTCATCATTCCCGCAACTCAACGGTGGCGACGAGGGCTTGGGAGCTGGAGAATGAAGACAATAGGCATCGCAACCAGCCAGGCAGATTTTAGAATGCTCTACTGACATCTCGCCAAGTATGTCTGCCTTCCACCCGCCTGCACCTTTCAACCCGGCAAAAGAGAAATGGGAGTCGTATATGAGGAGGTTTCAATGCTTCCTAGAAGCTAACGATCTGTTGGATCTGGCAGATAACAGAAAAAGAGCCCTTTTCTTGAGTCACTGCGGCCACAAGGTGTTTGACACTGCGGAGGCCCTGTCAGACCCAACCCCAGTACAATCCGTACCGTGGCAGGTCCTGCTAGCGACCTTGAAGACCCACTATGTTCCTACTCCTTCCAAGATCATCTGGTGATACGAATTCTGGCAGCAGATGCAGCAGGAGGGCAAGACGATTAACCAGTATTTCGCTGCCCTCCATAAAGCCACAGGTCACTGTGAATTCAGTGACCTAAATGACATTCTGCTGGATCAACTTATTTGCAGCATTCAGGACATCCTCCTACAGCGCTGGCTGCTCGCTTGGACTAACTTAACCTTGGCCATCACCCTGGATGAAGCCAGGGCTGCAGAATCTTCCACCAAAGCTGCCGACTCCCTGCATAAATTTGCTGCCTCTAGAGCCGAAGTCAGGCCGCCGGCCTCAGTGCACAAAGGCACCTTCAAAGACTCTGCTAGCAGCGATGAAGAGGTCTGCCGCACAGACCGGAGGCGCCGCTCTGACCCAAAGGATGGAAGAGCTGACTGTGCCAGTTGTGGGGGGCAGCACCTAAGGGCATCGTGTCATTTTCGCAACGCTATATGCAAATGGTGCGAGCGCCGAGGACATTTGGCACGAGTCTGCCATGCCATTTTGCCCGCTGCCCGTGCGCATGTGCCTGACGCCGCATGCAGCGACCTGTCAAACTCTTTTTGGCAGGAAGCTCGGAAACCGTGCCAAAGACCTTCAGTGCAGGGGTCGCCTGACACCTACCAGACCTGCGTAGCCCGGGCCAGCCTGCCCAGCAAGCGGAAGCTGACTGTCACCATGTCGATCGAAGGTGCCCCATGTGTCATGGAGATGGACACTGGCTCCGCAGTCTCCATCGTCTCCTGGTCAACCCTGATGTCTGCAATCCCAGACATCCAGAAGAGCCGCCTTAAGCAGCACCGCATCAGGCTGTCCGACTACCAAGGGAATCAAATCACAGTCATCGGCCAAGGCCAGTTCCTGGTCTGGTTCAACAAATTCGAGGGGCCACTACAGCTCACAGTGGTCAGCAGGGACCTCCCTAGCCTCCTGGGGTTGGACTGGTTCGACGCCCTCGGCCTAGGAGTCACTGGCATCAATTCCATTGCCAACCCTGAATTCGACGACCTGTTTGAAGAGTTCCAGGACGTTTTTAACAAAGACCTGGGCAAGTATGTGGGCACCCCCATCTCTTTTAGCCTTGACCCTAAGGTAGCCCTGATCCGGCTGAAGCCCAGATAGGTCCCATTGGCATTGCAGCCTTTGATTGACAGGGAACTGGACAAGCTCATCAGGCAGGGGGTCTTCGAGCCGGTTGACCATGCCAAATGGGAGATCCCCATTGTTACTCCTCTTAAAAGAGACGGCTCAATTAGGATCTGCGCCGACTATAAATGCACACTGAATAAGGCGTTGCAGCAGAGAGGCTATCCCGTGCCGATTGTGCACCATCTACTACACTCCCTGGGCCCTGGCCGCCTGTTTGCCAAACTTGACTTGGTGCAGGCGTACCAGAAGCTGCCTGTAGATGGCGCTACCAGAGAGGCACAGACCATTGTGACTCACAGGGGGGGGCTTTTAAGTGTCACAGGCTGCAGTTTGGTGTCAGCGTGGCCCCGGGGTTGTTCCAGAGTGTAATGGAATGCCTATTGCAGAACATGCCCGGGGTCATGCCATATTTTGATGATGTGCTCATCTCAGCCTGTGACCTGATCAGCTTCGCTCCCATGTCAGAATGGTTCTGTCCAAGCTGCGCACAGCTGGCCTTAAAGCCAAGTGCAGTAAATGTTTGCTGGGGGTCCCGGAAGTCAAATTTTTGGGCTACCGCATAGATCAGCACGGCATTCACCCCACAGAAAGCAAACTCAGGGCCATCCACGATGCCCCTGCTCCTACAAGCCAAGCGGAGCTCCAAGCCTTCCTTGGGCTCCTAAACTTTTACAGCCTGTTCCTGAAAAACAAGGCTACCATTGCTGATCCCTTATACTGGCTTTTGGCTAAAAACACCCCGTGGGTTTGGGGTCCCAGGGAAGCTGCGGCTTTTAGGGCTGTCAAGAGACTATTGACTGCTGACAGTTTTCTAATACAGTACAATACAACGCTTCCCCTGGTCCTTGTTTGTGATGCCTCTCCTTTGGGCGTCGGGGTTGTCTTGAGCCACAGACTCCCTAACGGTACCGAGGCCCAAGTCACATATTATTCCAGGACCCTGTCCAGTGCCAAGAGGAACTATAGTCAGCTGGACAGGGAAGCTCTGGCAGCCGTGGCTGGGATGAAGAAATTCCACAAATATCTGTTTGGGAGGGATTTTGATTTGGCTATGGATCACAAGCCTCTGTTAGGATTGCTCGCTGGGGACCATCCCACCCCGGTGGCCTTGTCCCCTCGTTTCACCAGATGGGCCATTTTCCTGTCAGCCTACTCATATCATCTTGTGCACCAGCCTGGTAGAGACATGGGCAATGCAGATGCTTTGAGCAGGTGCCCATTGCCCGATTTGCTGACTGACATTTCTCCGGACGCTCCAGTCCTTTTGATTGACCTCGCTGACTCTGGGCTGGTCACCTCGGCTGAAGTGGCAAGGCATATGGCCAAGGACCCCTCGTTCAAGACTATTTTGAACTGGGTGTGGAGAGGATGGCCGATGGACCCTGTCCAAACCGAATTTAAGCCATTTGCACAACACCAACATGAACTGTCCGAACAAGGGGATTGTGTCCTATGGGGCGACCGTGTGGTAATTCTGCCCAGCCTGCGTGCTGGAATACTTAGGACAATGCATGAGGGCCACCTGGGGATTGTCTGGATGAAAGCCCTAGCGAGAAGCTATGTCTGGTGGCCAAATATGGACTCAGAGATCCAAGCATGGGTAGAACAATGTCGGCCCTGCCAAGAGTCTAAGCCGGCTCACCCTAGGACCCCGGTACATGACTGGGACAAACCAAAAGCCCCTTGGTCTCAGTTACATGTCAATTTTGCTGGCCCATTTCATGGCCAAACCTTCCTGATTTTAGTCGATGCCTACTCAAAATGGCTCGAAATCTTCCTAATGGGCTCTACCTCCGCCGAGGCAGTAATCAAGGTCCTCCGGCGACTATTCGCCACCCACGGGCTACCAGACATTCTGGTATCAGATAATGGGCCCCAGTTCACCGCAATGCACTTTGAGGGGTTCCTAGCAGACTTAGGGATCCACCATGCCCTGTCCGTATCGTTCCATCCGGCATCGAATGGCCAGGTGGAAAGATTTGTTCGATCCGCCAAGGAGGCCTTGGGGAGGCTAGGCCCCAGGGACTGGCAAGCCAGGGTGGACAAATTCCTCCTGGCCCAGCATATCATCCCAAGTACAACCACAGGCCGAAGTCCGGCCAAACTACTCATGGGTCGCAGGCTTCGTTCGGTCTTAGACCGCCTGCACCCCAACTACATGCCCAAAACCAAGGATGAGCCAAGCCAAACCACCAGGTCTTTCTCAAAAGGAGACCTAGTTTTCACCCGCAATTACACCGAAGGTTCCCTATGGCTACCTGGGGAAGTCGAAAAAATCCTGGCCCAATGTCATATGCAATCAGGTTAAACAATGGCCGACAATGGAGACGGCACATTGACCAATTAAGAAAATGAGTTAAAGGCAAATTGCAAAGTCCGCAAAATGCAAATAATTATACTCCTTCCCTAGCTAACTCAACCCTGGTGAAGCCGGAAGACTTACCGGAGCCACCAGGAGGTCAGTGGTGATCGCATGATGAATCGGTTCCAATACCCAAAGAGGCCATGCCTGAAAGCTTCCAGGAGCTTCCAAGCTCAGACCACGGAGCAGCAGCAGACCTGTCTGCTCAGGCCGCTGCTTCACCTTCAACTGAGCTGCGCAGGTCAGGGAGGGTTCCTAAACGCCACGCCTACCTGCGTGATTACGTGTGCCGCATGGATTGCTCCATCTAGGAGGGGAGGGGTGTTATGTACTGTTGCATACATGGTTTCACCCAGGTCCAGCATTTGAGCGGGAGAATACTCAAATCCTATTGGTTGTTACATCTGACAGCTCCCTATAAAAGGGCTAGCTGTCAGACTGCAAGTTGCTGGTTGTACAGAGAAGTTGCCTAGTAAAGAAGTTCCTTTTGAAGTCTGTCTCCTGTCAACATTCCCACAACTCAACAATAAGGATGAAGGATATTGGAAAAAACAAAATTAGAGAATTTACTTGATGTGCCTTACCAGGGTCATTTTCAGATATTGTTGGTCCACAATTCTATGAACCCCTATTAGGAAGTGAGATTGCAGCCCAATAATCTGGAAGACCACTGTTTAGCAGTCATCAGGAATGGACTTTTGAGACCTACTCTAATTTTAATGGTCCATCTGCTGGAGCTATGTATAACATAGTGGCTCAAAAGGAAAATAGAATTGTAAATCAAGCTACCTCTAAGTAGCAATACTTATTTTCAGCACCAGAACTGGAGCTTGAACATTAATCCTTTCAGACCCACAAATCTCTTCCTTTGTCCTTTCTCCCAGGGAACCTTGATTTAGGCCTTTCTTTTTGCTATTGGGAGTTTGAAATCTTTTCTGATTTATGCCAAATTAGGAGGAAATCTACTACCAAATTCTGAGCTCCCTTCTGCTATCTCTTGCTGTAATATATTTTCATAAGTCATGTTTTTCTTCATTGGCTGTGTTTCATCCACATCTTTCTAGATGTGGAAAAGACTGTAGACCAGGGTGAAACATGAAAATGGCCATATACATTCATACTTACAGCATGAACTTGTTCTGAATTAAACTTTTTTTCCCCTTTTTCCTGGAATATTGAGGTACTTCAGTTACATCACTGCAAATCTGTTAAACTCAAAACCAGTCTTACATTGACAATCTGGAAAGGGCGCTTAATGTCACCATCAACCTTTAAAAAAATCACAAGTGCTTGCTTATTCAAAGCTCAAATAGATAGATAGATAGATAGATAGATAGATAGATAGATAGATAGATAGATAGATAGATAGATAGATAGATAGATAGATAGATAGATAGATAGATAAATAGAGATAGACAGATGATAGATAGATAGATAGATAGATAGATAGATAGATAGATAGATAGATAGATAGATAGATAGATAGAGAAAAAAAGATAAATAGATAGATAGATAGATAGATAGATAGATAGATAGATAGATAGATAGATAGATAGATAGATAGATAGATAGATAGATAGATAGATAGATAGATAGATAGATGATATATATATATATATGATATATGATATATGATATATGTATATGTATATGTATATGTATATGTATATGTATATGTATATGTATATGTATATGTATATGTATATGTATATGTATATGTATATGTATATGTATATGTATATGTATATGTATATGTATATGTATATGTATATGTATATGTATATATGTGTGTGTGTGTGTGTATATATAGTCTTCTGAAAGTCAGATTTTTTAAAATAAATACATCTTTCCAATGACAGTTGTTCCCTGTTATACGTGGAGAAATAAAAGGTGCTGTAACATATATGAAGCAAAGTTTTCTCATCAGGAAAGCAACAGTAACAGAATTGTATGGACTCTTGAATTATGGAATAAGCCCCTCTGTAGGCTTCCAAGTTAACATCCTTATTAGTTATGCTGACTGGGTGCACTTGTAAATTGTAATTCAGAAAAATTGGAGGATCACAGATTAAAGGTGTCCTCACTTAATAACCCCTCTTTTAGTGAACATTTCAATTTATGACAGCGTTGAACAAATGGTACCTTTAACCAAACTTCATACTTACACCAGTCACATGATCACCATCACATGATCACCCGCTTCCAACAACCGAAGTCAATGGGGAAGTAGACAGGAGGTTACAAATGGCAATCAAATGACATTCTCATTTAACCTGTAGTGATTCGCTTAAGGATGACAACAGGAGGTGCCAAAATTATTAAGCTCCATGGTCATGTGACATTGGGTTTTATAACTATGTCACTTACCAATTGAAATTCTGGTCTCAATTATTGTTGTTAAGTGAGGACTATCGGTATTCCCACCCCAACTACCGGTTTGAGTCAGGAAACATATGGTCTTACTTTTGGACAAGCTTCAAGCCTCTGATCATGCAGATTGCCAGATATTCATACTGTAGTGTTTACCCTTTTAAACATTCTGAGGAACCAAATGCATTTTCATTCCTGCTTACTGTTCTTTCATAAGTCTTCTGGAATTGGTAGACAATGACAGACAGAGAGAAAGAGGGGGAGAAGGAGGGAAGTAAGGGATAGAAAGAGAGAGAGGAAGGAAGGAAGAAAAAGAAAGAAAAAAGAAAAGAAAAGAAAAGAAAAGATAAGATAAGAAAGAGTGAGGGAAGAAAGGAAGGAAGGAAGGAAGGAAGGAAAGAAAGAAAGAAAGAAAGAAAGAAAGAAAGAAAGAAAGAAAGAAAGAAAGAAAGAAAGAAAGAAAGAAAGAAAGAAATGCAGAATGTGCATTTCTTAACACTTCAAAAATAAGGTATTGCTCTTTAAAGTATGAATTACCTTTATGAAATCACACTGCAAGCTAGCTAGATCTCTCCCCCGTATTTCTCCCTTGATTTAGTGCTCCCCAAATGAGTTAGACTTTAACTCCTACAATTTTCAGTCAGCATTACCTTTGGCAATGCTAGCTAGGAATTTTAGAATTGAAGTCCAAAGTATCAGGTGGCCACCAAATCACAGAAGGTTTCATTAACTATATGGAGTTAGGTAGCATATTTTATGAACAGAAGAAAGGCAAATTAACAAATCACTTTTCAAACTAGAAGAAGTAGTTGTCCTTAGCCAGGATCTAGTTTTATTCTGTACTGCTGAAACCAGACCCTTCTTAGAATCGATTTATCTTTGGTGAAGCAGAGCTATTGTGACAAATGGTTGTGGCAGAAATTTCTTACAGATCCAAGCTAAATATAGAAAATGAAAGGAAGGATGTGACAAAGTTTATTACCCAACTTGTTGGCTTTCTGGATTTTACCCTAGTGTAACCAACCTTCTGGCATAACAGGAAGAAGCCATGTGTAGATTCGTTGAAAATAATCACAAGGCAAATAAACTTGGCTGGAAAAGAGAGAAAATATGTCTTTTCTACTTAGCAAATGTAATTATGATTTCACACATTGGTTGCAAATGTGAGACTGCAGTGCCTGCTGGATCTTATGGAGGTATGAGAGCCATTAGTCCCATTAATTTCAAAGAGGAATCTCAAAGGAAACTTTATTTAAAAAAAGGGATCATGTAAATTATGAAATAGTTTCAACAGCACTAACAAAACTGAAGAAGTGTGAAGATTCCAATGAAACTTCCATTTTGAATGTAGGGGAATAATAGAAAGGAAATGCCATTTGTGACAGAGGATTGTACTTTAGCATAATTGTTGGCTGCCATGTAAGCTGTGGAGAGAGGGTGGGGGGAAACTAGTTCAAGCAGTTGTTTACATAGTTAATGCTGAGAAGCCCTGGAAGAACCATGGAACATAATGTGAAAGTCAAAACAACCATTTGGCTATCTAGAATGTTTAATGTACTGTAGTTGATAAATGCCAGAATTTTGTCTTCTGGTAGAGAGGTTGTTTATGCTCAGGCAGTTTGTGACATGGCATAGCCAAAAACTATTGATTGGTGTACTGTAAGATCCTACTTCACAAATTACAGCATAATTGAGAATAAAATAATAAAACAATTTCTGTAGTTCAGCACCATACATCAAAGTATATGTGTCATAATGCTGAAGAACTTATGTCAACTAGGAACATTTGGGAGGTGATTCTCTCTCTCTCTCTCTCTCCCTCTCTCCCTCTCTCTCTCTCTCTCATCTATCAATCTATATAATCTATCTATCTATCTATCATCTATCTATCTATCTATCTATCTATCTATCTATCTATCTATCTATCTATCTATCTATCTATCTCTACAGTATCTATCTATCATCTATCTATATCTATCTCCTACTCTTTATTAGGTAATCTTTATGGAAGTTAGAGAAGTTGTAGAACTAGACCTTGATAGAGAACCTGCCAAAAACATGGAAGAGTTACTGAAGAGGCTGTTTTCATAGGGCATTTTCAACATTCATTTTGGAGTTAGAAAAGAAGGAATTTTTTAAAGCTAATTGCTAAAGGAATCTTAAAATTGAGTTGAAAGGAAAATTCTGAAACCTTACTCGAACACACAGGCTAATATCATTTTAGGCCATAGGCAAAATGTTGAGTGCTTTGGGTTTAAGAGCAGTCAAATTTTGGTTGAGCTCCACATTTACAGAGACAAAGTTATCTTATGCTCTTTTACAAGGAAAAAGAAGAAAGGGAATGCATGGGGAGACTAAATATATACATACAATAGGTACTTTTCATTCTGATGATGTAAAAATAAATACCTAAGGACCTTAGGAAGACATGGCATCTATAATTCAGATGCTGGAAATATACAACTCTTTCTTTCTAGGCTACAGAAAAATTAACTTTGAGATATGGCAGAATGCAATGAAGACATGGAAAAGTCCCCAATGAGAAAGAGGTCAGATATAAAGAGATCAGATATACCAGTGATGGTGAACCTTTTTTTGCTTGGGTGCCAAAAGGGCGTGTGTGCCCACACCCATAATGCAATGCCTTTCCCCCGCGCATGTGTGCACAACCCCCCTGCGCTGCCCCCCCCGCGCATGCATGTCGGGCTCACTGAAGCCTCCGGACTTCCGGTAGGCCCGTTGGGCCATTTTTCGCCCTCCCCAGGTTTCAGAAAAGCCTCTGGAGCCTGTGGATGGCGAAAAACGGACCCAACGGGCCTACCGGAACTTCCGGTAGGCCCGTTGGGTCTGTTTTTCGCCATCTACAGGCTCCGGAGGCTTTCCTGAAGCCTGGGGAAGGCGAAAACGACCTCCCCTGCCCTCCGGAAGGCTGAAAATCAGCTGGCCAGCGTGCATATGCGCACTGGAGCTGACATAGGGCAACGCCTCGCGTGCACTCAGATATGGCTCTGCATGCCACCTGTGGCACGCATGCCATAGGTTTGCCATCACTGAGATATACTATAAAGAAACTTTTTTTTCAGACTGTGGACAACTTTTGACATTTTTGAAGTACTTAAATGAAGTATAATTTCCAAAATGAGATAGTGACAACTTCCATATGGCTAACAAGTTTTCCTCCTTGCAGTGGTCAGTTCTCCAATAGTCAATAGGCAATGCCAGACCAGAATGTGGTCATTGCCCTGCAGTAGCCTCAAGGATAGAAAAAGAGAGCATTTAAAAAAAAGTGTCACTATGAAAGAAAAAGGGGCAAAAAGAAAGAGGTGAATGAATGAAGAAAGAAAAAGAGATGAGGCAGGGATTTCTTGCTGATGGCAACTACTTCCTGATATGGCTTCAAGAGAACACATTAAATAAATCCTTGCATTGTCTCTGGAGCAAAAACTCAATTAGTTAATTTATAAATTAATCCATAGAGCCAAAAGATCTATGACATTGTGGAGACATGCAAGAGTGGTGCTGATCAGAGATTGGTACTTCCCTTAGATGGAGAAGAGACCAGAAGCTGTCTTTCTAGTAATGGACAATTTACATTATTGACATTTGAGGAGGAATATAGAGAAGATGTAAGAAGCTTCTCCAAATTCTCCAAATGAGACATCTTGCTTTTGGTCAGTCAAAATCTTTATGACATACTATGTCAGTCAGATTCACCCTGATGTTATTTTGAGGGTTTTTTTTTTCCAGCTCTGTGATGACAGGATGGTGGGGCTGCCAATCAAAGCATAGCAACCTAGGGCATCTCCTCCTAGTTTATATTCCAGAAGAAGGATGGAATTGAAAGAAAAGTGATTTTGAGAAAGTAAAGGACAGGTCTGAAAGAGGCTCGGAGTCTTAGCTTAGAAAATCTTCTATCAGAGAGTTAGGAATATATTTAGTGCTAGACTAGACAAGTATTGACTTGGTTATAGATTTCCTGTGAAATTAAGTGAAGCCATTTATAAAGCATTTTAAATTATGTAACAAAAATAAATTTGTTTCTTTGTTTATCGTTATAGAACGGTGTTGTCCTACATCTTTGTCACATTCTAAACGCATAATGAAATAAAGGAAAAACTAAATATATTTGCTGAATAAATTTAAAAAATGGCTTTGGTGGTCAGCAAGACAAACAGATCCTGTAACCACTTACAGAATTTATTGGACTTTTCCTTAATTTTGAAGAAAAAAAAGATAATATCCCCAGCCAGGAGGGATCCAACCACTGGACCTGTAGTGCAGGCAGTTACATAGCATGATACATAGCATTTCCCCAGCAGACTCTGCCTCTTCTTATTGGCCCAGAATTGTCAAAAACCCCTTTATTCTACTATTAGAGAAAAAGGCAAAGAATCTGAAAGACCATAACTCACGGGAGTCTCTGCTTCTTACTCTCTATCATTCAGCAGCCATATTTGCATGACTAACGGCGTGAAAGATGACTCCCTCTTGTGTCACCAAGGTAACTTCATGCACAAGTCCTTCAGAATCATCTATACCTAGCAAAAAGTTCTCCCCTCCCCTTCCAACATCTAATACTGCTTCCCCTATTTCAAAAGAAATAGACTAATTCTCAGTAATGGCAGGTTGAGGATATGTCCATATGGTCAATGCTTCATCCTCCAAAATCTGAGTTTGAGGCCAAGCCACAAAGCCCTGAAAACGATGAGCCAAATGCTGTGGTAGCTGAACTTCAAATGTCAGTGAGGGAACAGGGTAGGGAGTAAAAGATAGTCTCTGATCTGGATAAGGGAAAACCAATGAAGTATCAGCCATCCATAAGTCCTGTACAACTGAGATGCTTCAAATTAAAAAATAAATAAATAAACACATCTCCTGGAATTTCAGATGTACAGGTAATCCTTGTTTAGCAGCTGCTTCATTTAATGGCCGTTTGCATTTACAATACTGATGAAAAAGTAAGTTTTACTGCCAATCTTCATATTTATGACCTTCACAGGTCTGTTGAGCAAAGGAAAGCTGCAGTAAGATCATAACCATAGTCAGTTTCATGTAGCGCTTGATTGATTGATTGATTGATTTAATTAATTAATTTATATTGCCGCCTATTTGCCCATGGCGACTCAAGCAACCAAATTAATGGTTCCAATTGTAAACGAGGACCACCTATACTGAAAATGAGACAGTAATAAATCAACTGAGCTCTATGGCAAAACTGATTTCATGAGATCAAATAGGCTGATTCTGCTCCCAAATGTTATATGGAAACACTTCCAAAGTTCAATGGTTGGAGACACCATCCCCATCCCCAGGCAAATGGTTGCCTTTGTGGTATAAAATGAAAAGAGCACCATCTTTTGCACTACTTTCCATCTTTATTCTGCTACTGTTGTGTTCATAAAAGGGTTAAGACTGAAATAATCACATTCCAGTAAATTTGTGACTGTTGAATTTCTCTCCCTGCTTTTCTGTGACTTTTATCCTGTTTTTGACAGTTGAATGTTTTTTGAAGTTTGCTGATGTTTAATAAATAAAGCTGTACTTTTGCTAGCTACACTGAGTGGCATGTGTGCTTGCTCTGATCTAGATATAGGGATTGACTAGGAGTGTGCTGGGTACAAACTAGAATGGAAATTACCCACAGGAATTTTCCAACAAATGGATTATAGGCCCAGAAGGGAGTAAGAACTAAATGCTAAGGACTCCAAATCACAAAACCTATCCAAATTTATTTCCACCTGCTTGGTCAAGAATAAAAATCAGCCATTATCAAAAGCCCACATATCATGGATATTCATTAGGAATACATTCTCAATGAAGAACATTTTCATGCCTTCAAAACTAGCCCGTGGTTTAGAAAACAGCAGTGACATCAGGATAGGAAAATCTCAGACTTGAAAATGAGAAAGAATCAGTGGTGAAATCCAAATTTTTTTACTACCTGTTCTGTGGGCATGGCTTGGTGGTCGTGGTGTGGTGTGGTGTGGCTTGGTGGGCGTGGCTTGGTGGGCGTGGCAGGGGAAGGATACTGCAAAATCTCCATTCCCACCCCACTCCAGGGGAAGGATATTGCAAAATCTCCATTCCCACCCCACTCCAGGGGAAGGATACTGCAAAATCCCCATTCCTTCCCCACTCCTGGGGAAGGATATTGCAAAATCTCCATTCCCACCCCACTCTGGGGCCAGCCAGAGGTGGTATTTGCCGGTTCTACGAACTACTCAAAATTTCCGCTACCGGTTCTCCAGAACCTGTCAGAACCTGCTAGATTTCACCCCGGGAAAGAATACAGTATCTGAAATGTGAAAATTCTAATGGTATGTGAGAAAGATCTCGAAAAAATGGGGAAGAGAGAGGTAGCCTAGGAAACAGATAAGAGAGGGTATAGTCCACAGTTGCATAATGGGCAGAGAAGGGGGCTCAAAAGGGATCCTCCCTAACTTCTCAGACTGTAAAGGAGATGGCAGGAGATTTGTACTCCAGACTTCCAATGTTCTGTTAATGTAAAGCCTTACAATAAAGTAGAATTAGCTTATCTGCCTGTGTTTCCTGTCTGGTCTTCCTGGGAAGGGTGACAAAAAAATGGAGATGCTATTTGAAAGGCTCAGTTGTTTTGGGGATGCCGTGTCCAGTAGAAGCCCAAGCCAGGATATCTTAGATAAAAAGGATGAATTATTGAACTCTGAAATAATCCTGAGGTTGAACTCAACAAACTACATTGATTCAAAAACAGGAAATGAGACCTGGACCAAGCTAAACCAGACATATGCATGATCAAGAGTAAGCAACAATAATTTAATGTTCAGAAAAGGAATAAAGCTGAAATTGTAAGGGGAGGGAAGTTTAGTAACATGTCAGAGTATCTCTTTATTTTGAAGTCACTAAAACAATATAGTGTGAACTATTGCAATAATTTAATCAAACATGAAGATGGTTACCATAAAACCCTTATGATACACACATACAAACATTAATAAAGTTTCACGATAAAATAAATATGACCATTATAAATTGCTAATACATAAAATAATCTAAATTAAAAATTGAAGAATTAATATAGAACTCACCCCCAATAATAACTGATCTACTGAAGCAAAGTAAAATTGGAAAGTGGAATATAAGGAAAGCAATAATTCTGCCTATGTAATAAAATTCTAACAACATAGGGAAAGAATGCAGATTTCAGATTCTGGAATTATTCCCATCAGTTTTCCCAGGAGTAATGATATATTTGCATGAATATATCATACTGGGAAATACATGGGGGGTTATATACACACTATCCTGGATCATGTGACTGGGAGGAAGGAAGGAGGGACTTAGAAAGGAGCAGTTGCTAAGATTTTGAGCAGGTATCTGTCGGTATCTCACGTAGTGGTGCATTAGGATTTTTTTCAGGATTTCTTTCTTTGCTGCTCCTAACCAGATTGGGTTTCTTTTGGAACTCAACTTTTCTTTTGCTACCTTCTCCACCAACCACCACCAAATTTGGTTTTAATCTGTTTAGTATTCAGAATGTTATTTCACTGAGACAGACATTTATATAATCTCTGTCCAACATTTCAGAAGGCTGGAAATAAGTAAAAGCAAATTGTTGGAAAGAGCCACCAAAATAAAAGATTATGCAATTGTCACATTCTTGCCACAAGGCAATATGATTGGAGGCCCATTTCCTTTAATTCAAAAGTAGACCCATTAGTCACGTGGCTGTTCTTCCTTCAGCTGGTATCTTCAGCCTAGCTCTTTTTTTAATAGAGAATTTGTAGCCGTCCGGAGGATCAAATTACTCATAAGGCTTATTTTAGTTATTTCAGGAGGAATCCCATTTTATCTGAGGGAGCCACATAAGCTTTCCAAAGCAGCACAATTCAGCCTGAGATATGGCTCAATTTATTGCAGAACTTAATATCATACATTGAGAGAAGTTTGTTCCATCGAAGATGAATAGCTTGTGAAAAAATGGGAAAGATTGTTCTTTTGTAACCCATGATATACTAAAGTTACCATTTTAATGGTTCATTGTGGCTTTTAAGATCTAGAGTTAATTGTTCATAATACGCCAACTGCTGAATATTAATTAAATTCAGAGCATAGACTATCATTAAGTAACAAGATCTCCCTACTGCCTATTCATTTAAATAATCTTCTCATTGGCTTAAATATGTCATGGAAATATTCACGTTAAAGAATTATTCAGTTTAGAATACCAGCCTAGGTAAGTTTTCTACCCAGTAAGTTATTGTGGAGAAAATTACATTGTCATTTACAAGAACCATTTGCTCAGAGCAGCCATAGCAAAAGATCTGTGTAAAAACTTTCCTATTTTTTTTTAACTTCGATATGTATTTTTATTTTATTTTAGAAAACAGCAAGAGGGATGAATTTGCTATGTCAGTTCCAGACTGGAGTAACTTAGGGGATCTGGAAGAATGGTGTTTCTGTTGGCAGAACTCATCTCGGAAAAGAGATTGCTCCAATTTAAACAATTGTCAATACTATAATTGAGGGTAGTATCTCAGCAGGCAGCCTGCCTTGCCTAGGTTTAGAAGCTAAGCAGGACCAGGTCTGGATATTACTTAGGTAGGAGACCACCTGGGAATACCATGACTGTGGGCTAGATTGGAAAGGGTTGACAAATCCTGTAAGAAGGAAATAGTAAATCTCTTCCACACTGGTGTCAAGACAGCTGGATAGATATGGTCATATAATCAGCAGAATACAAGCTTGACATGACAGCATCCTTACCTTTACCTTAACACAAAATGAAACAAAGTAACATCATGGATTTTCCTATATCATCTATCATCCATCTATCATCTATCTATCTATCATCTATCTGTCTATCTATCTATCTATCTATCTATCTATCTATCTATTTATCTATCTATTATCTATCTCCATCCATCCATCCATATCCATCCTTTTTTACAAGCTTTTATAGTGTGATCACATGTTTTAGAATTTCCCTGTGAACAAAATTATTTCTCTTTTATGTGATGAAGTGTTCCTCATTGTAAGAAAAGTGGGATACACAAACACACACACACACACACACAAACATGCACACATCGTATATATATGTATATATATATACACACCTATGTGTATGTATGTGTATCGCACAAGCGACACGGGCTTGCACAAGCATGAAGCCAAAAGCACCAGCCTGAAGATGGCGAGTGGGACCTCGTCGAAACGTTGCCAAGATACTCTCAATCTTACACAGGAAAAGACCCTAATACACCAAGACATATATATATACACACCTATGTGTATGTATGTGTATCGCACAAGCGACACGGGCTTGCACAAGCATGAAGCCAAAAGCACCAGCCTGAAGATGGCGAGTGGGACCTCGTCGAAACGTTGCCAAGATACTCTCAATCTTACACAGGAAAAGACCCTAATACACCAAGACATATATATATATATACATATATATATATATATAAATTTTTTACT
>QLTV01001697.1:718872-734706 GCA_003457575.1 Thermophis baileyi | reverse complement strand
GATAGAACCTAGAAATTTGAAGGTCTCTACTGTTGATACTGTGTTGTCTAGTATTGTAAGAGATGGTAGAATGGGAGGGTTTCTCCTAAAGTCTACCACCATTTCTACGGTTTTGAGTGTGTTCAGTTCCAGATTGTTCCGCTCGCACCATGAGGCTAGTTGTTCCACCTCCCGTCTGTATGCGGTTTCATCGTTGTCTTGAATGAGACCAATCACTGTTGTATCATCTGCAAACTTCAGTAGTTTAACAGATGGATCATTTGAGATGCAGTCATTGGTATATAGAGAGAAGAGAAGTGGTGAGAGTACACAGCCTTGGGGGGCCCCTGTGCTAATTGTACAGATATCTGATGTGATTTTGCCTAGCTTCACCTGCTGCTTCCTGTCTGTTAGGAAGCTTGTGATCCACTTACAAGTGTGTTCAGGTACCGCTAGCTGATTTAGTTTGGTTAGAAGAATGTCCGGTATGATGGTATTTATATACTAGACATTCATGATTAGCTATTGAGCACTAGAACAGATCTGTTTGTTCCTAATTTAGTTATTTTTTATTAATGCTTTGCTGTTTGTTGTTTCATACCCTTATTTCCTGCTGTATAATCTATTTATTAAAGGCTGAGGCTACAAATAGAAACCATAAAACAGTGATTGTAGCCACAATTAGAAAGGGCTAGGCAGGCTACACTGCCTTGCTTTCATATAGGACAGCGGTTCTCAACCTGTGGGTCGCAACCCCTTTGGGGGTCAAATGACCCTTTCACAGGGGTCGCCTAAGCATGCGCTAGCCCACCACGCTCCCTTTGTCAACTCATCGTGGGCGGGGCGGGGGTCACGGCAGTGGGGCGGGGGTCATGGCATTAGGAAGGTTGAGAACCACTGATATAGGAGCTCAAGAGAGACCTTCTTTTCATTTTTTCCCCACAACAGCCATCCTAGAAAGCAGATTGGGCTAAGAGATAACAACAAGTCTAAAGAAAAGAAAAAAAAGTTAATCAACATCTTGTGATTTTGAACTGAGATGTCCTGTGATTTGCTTTTGTCAAGCATCTCTTCCCTATACCTTAATAATTTCATAGGTTTTTTTTTTTAGTCCTGTTAAGATTTTCTCTTTTCTCTCCAGACTAGCACTAGCATCTTGCACAGATACTCATTGAGATTGCTGCAACTAATTTTATGTAAATCTCTATAGGATTGCCATCTGGCCTTGATTTGTTTCCATCCTTCATAGTTCTCATGACAGTTCCATTATCTTTTAAAAAAATGATGATTAACAAAGTTTTCAAGATGAACTCGATCCTATTAAATCCAAACTATAAAAAGAAGCAAATCTGAATTATCACCTTCCTGTGGTGAACGTGGAATCAAACAAAATATATGAATATTTAGAATAGTTCATTATCGAGATGGTCAGTTGTAAGAAATAATTAGATTTTGTCTCTCTAAAAATGAAAGATCAACCAAAATTTGTTTCCCCCCCCCCTCATTCTAGCAGACCCAGAGACATTCTAGCAGACCCAGAGACTGCGCATGCGTCACCATCTTGTTTTTGGCTTTTTTTTTGGCTTTTATTTTTATTTTTCGGCACTGTGAATGCACGCGTGTGCAAAGCACGCACGTGCCCATGAGGCACGCCCACGTGGCGCGGGAGGAAGTGAACCGGCAGCGAGGTAAGTTAGAACCCACCCCTGTCTTATATATAAGTATAGTCTATATAAGTACAGTATAAGTATAGACTTATTACATCTTTTTAGGATCTGCAAGCAATATGCATGATGGCAGAGGGTATAAGAGAATTTAGTGTTAAAGAAAACCAGCATATATATATAAACTACAGCTGCTATAGGAATCAAAATAAATGTGCAAACTCTAGAATATTTATAGATTACTATGCATAACAGCAGTAATATTTAGCTTTGTTATTTTTCAACTGTCTGTTAAAGCTGGAGTGTGGGAAAAGCTAGAACTTTTTCACTATCCTTCCAAGATATTTTTATAGTAACAGGGTTTTTTTTCCCAGGCTATCTATTGCTCTTGAAGTATGCAGTTTTCTGTACTTTCAATTTAACACTCCACTATTCATTTATCACTGTAGGGCATCATGGACAGCTGCAGACTAAAGATTCTACTGAATATTGGCAACTTCTTCTCAAAGAAATTTAACACTGCCTGGGGATAACACTATAGTCTAATTCTGCTTAATGAACACATGCACCAGAACCTGGCTGTTTGTTCTTTGCTTTGTGGTAGTCAATCTCTGCAGTAATACCATGCAAATTCTGTTCAATACCATAAGGTTCTTTTTTTCCCCTTGTTTCCTTTATTCCTTTTAGCTTTGATACCAGGACCACAAGCTTCCATCTCTCTTTTTTCCTTCTGTCCTGATTTCCTCTGGCAAGCACAAATCAACCACATAAGGGCATAATTATTACAGGTATGTCCTGGATTAAAAGCATTGGCTTAATTTATAAGGGTGTACACATCTGAAGAGCTGAGTCCACTGACATACCTTTGGCTCTGCTCAAATAATCATTAGTTCTGTTTTTATTCTCTTCTCACTTATGGCAACCTCTATACAGCTTTTGTTAAAGTATATTCACAGAACACAAATCCTGGACCTTTACAGGCCAAAGTATTCCAGAATGATCAATTGGACAATATCAAATAATATAGAACAAGGGCCAACAGGTTTTTTTATTTTAAAGAAAACTATGCAGAGTTTGAAAAGTCAGAGTAATGACTTTTTCTCTTTCATGGTTTACACGCTAGTACACCTAGCTTGACCCTATTGTGGATTCATTGTATAAGACATCTACAATAAAATACTTTTTCCAAGTTGAGCTCAAGTATTGATGATTTCACTGGTATTCTGCATAACCGTAGGGGGGCGTAGGAAGGCTAAGGAAGTGGTTTACCATTATTATTTTTTGCTTCCTATTCTTATTTATTTAGTCACCCAACTCTTTAAAATTTGGCAGTGTATGGAAATAGCATCATTATATTAAAAAAAAAATACAAGTAAAACATGACAGGCATCCAGAGGAGAAAATATGTCTATTATAAAACCAGCCTATGCCAAGGACCCACCACTCAATCTAGCCCTGTGGGAAAGCCCCAAGATTTCAGAGTTCTTTTAAGCATGATCAGGAGGGGAGCCAGTTGAATCTCAGCGGTAATGATGTTCCAGAGGGCAAGTACTGCAGTAGAGAAGGACGTCTTCAGATGATACTGCTTAATGGATGGAACATTCCAACTCTGCCCACAATCATATAGGATGCAAGAAGTCATGGAAGACAGTCCCTTAGATAACCAAGACCAATACCAAGAAGGCCTTTATAGGTAGTCCCAAAGGTGCTTTTTCAAGAGGCAACTGGACCTTCTTGTTTTTCTTTGAAGACGTTTCACTTCTCATCCACTTCTCATCCATCTTCAAACAAAAACAAGAAGGTCCAGTTGCCTCTTGAAAAAGCATCTTTGGGATAACCATGACCTGGATGAGTGAGAATCTTCATAGACATTTGGTTTTGTAGGTAACAGTTGGTACCTTGAATTGCACCTGGTAGCCTCCTGTGAGTCAGTATAGTTCACAAAGCAAAGCTATTACATGGGCATGCCCATATTTCTTAAACCATTGCATGCTGGATCAATTGCAGCTTCCACGTAGTTTTCAAGGAAAGCTACATATAGAGTTCATTGCAACAGTCCAAATATGAGATGACCAAAATATGAGTGCTTTTCTGAAGGGACCCCTGCCTTGGTAATGGCACAATTGGCACACCAGATGGATTGATGCAAAGGCCTTCCGAACCACAGGTGGCACCTTTGAGTCCAAGAAGAGACTGGGCCTCTGTGCATGTCTACCTCTGGGTATGGAGGAAGGGTGTATTTAAAGAGTTGGTAGAGGTTTAAGCTAGTGTTTGACAGTGGGGCTAATGCAATGTGTGCAAATATATGGAGTGGGGCTAATGCAATGTGTGCAAATATCTGGAGATGAAAGAGATTAAAAGACTCTAGATAAATATCAACTTTGACATGTCCACTGCCAGCCCAGGATTCCTCAATCAGCAGTTTCTTCTACTTTGATTCCTACCATGAACTTTTGACTTAAATCATGGCCTTGTTGCAAAAGAGAAAGAGACAACTGAATTCCCTTTAGCCTTACAAACCCAGAGGGAAAGAAACTTAACATTTGGGAATTTGTTCTGATTTATGTCTGAGAAAAACCTTATATAAGCTTATCCTTGCAGCTATCGTAAGAACAACTAATCAAATGAACAAACAGCAGTGTGGATACTTGGATGAGGCCCTAGTTAATGCTTTTGTTGCATAAATAAGTTGCTAAGTAAGTACCCATCAATTCACTTAGTAGTCTGTGTTCTTCTCAAGGGACCATTAAAAATGGGGACATAGTTGTTGGAGAAAGAAAATTCTTTTAAAATCCCCTTTCTTTGGCATCTTATTAATAGCATGGCAGTGCTTCCTCTGCTGATGGCTGAAGGGAAGTGCACTAAGGATATTAATTGCCAACTGGAGCTAGAGCTCTAATTGCATTTATTATTAAGAAGAAATAAATATCTATCAACGTGTGCTGAAACATAAAACATTGGAAGGGAGAAACAGAATCAGTCACTATTCCAAACATTTCAAGAGTGAGGCAAATGACTGAAAGAAAATAAGAATTAAAGATTATAACTCATGACTGTATTTATGACGTTTGGATTATCCCTTCTAAAAAATGGTGTAAGAGATCTGGGAAAAAAAAGTATTCAAGAAAATCACATCAAATGGTCAAAGGTTGTAAGCTAAAATATTGGGGTTTTCAAGTAATAATAAGAGCATAATGTTCTAAAATTATACATGGCTTAGAAAAAAATTGATAAATGATTTATTTTTAGGACTATCTCTAAAAATTAGGAAAATCCCAAATAAAATATAAAGTAATAAAAGCAAAGAGCCTCCAAATATTCAAAAAGAAAACATGGCCTTCAAGTTTTTAAAGAAATTTGGCATTTTGGAAGAATACAAAAATATGAACAACATATCTCTAAAATTTCCCCATTTCCTACCGTCAGAAACTCTCTCCAAAAGGAAGACACTAAACTCAAAAGAATAACATTCTCTAACTCATTGTCTCATTTGTGTGGTTAGCCAGGGCTGTTTTTTTAATTCAAATTATGCTATAGTGCAGAATATATAATTATATTTTGTGACTATGGGCCATTCTATAATTGGCTGTTGTCGTCTCTGGTAATATTACACTTGCTTATTTCAACAGCTGAACTTTCTTTTTTTTCTACCTTTGTGTTGATTTATTTGAAATCAAAACAAAACTAATCTGCAACACATCAAGAGACCCTTCAGATGGTTGCTCAGACTCTGGTTATTTCATGACTAGATAAATGCAATGCCCTGTACACAGGGCTGTCTTGAAGAGCATCTAGAAAATACATCTCACTCTGTTTGATCACACAGTTGGCCAAATGTTTAGACTACATTTGGTATTTTATCCTATTGAGTCCTTCCCAAGGATATGGGATAGGCAAATGTTGTTCTTTGATGATGTTAAAACTAGCATCATAGGATGTAAGTTTTCCAATAAAGCTGCCTTTTGCAATTGACTGATGGGGATTTTGTTAATGCCAATGGTATTCAAGTGGTGTTTTGGGATAGCACTCAAGATGCCTTTACCTGTTGGTACTATCTTTGCTTTCTTCTGCCACAGTTATTCTACTTGTATTTGCAAGTCTTTGGATTTTGTGATTTTTTTCCCCAGTTATTTCTGTTCTGTTGTCTCCAAATACTGCCACATCCACTATCTAGACTTTTTTTTTGGTTCTTTTTTTATCAACAGTTGTTAAGTCTGGGATGTTACAGTATATGACAGATATTTTTTTTGTTTGAATTCTGAAGTCCCACAGCACTTTAGGTTCTTTATTTTCTATTACTTTCTCTACTTTGTGGTCCCACCAGTTCTTGCTTGCAGCCAAACAGTATGTCTTTCAGATATTCCAATGCACCATTTTCGCAACTTTGTCATACCACTCTTTGTAGTCAGTCTGTGTAATCTTCTTTCAGCAAGTGACTAGGTGGTCCATTATTTCTTCAGCTTCTTTGCAGAGGTGACATTTGCCAACTTTTGCTGTTAATTCTGACTTTCTATCAGGGGTGAAATTCAAAAATTTTCCCTACCAGTTCTGTGGGCGTGGCTTGGTGGGCGTGGCAGGGGAAGGATACTGCAAAATCTCCATTCCCTCCCCAGTTTGGGGCCAGCCAGAGGTGGTGTTTGCCGGTTCTCTGAACTACTCAAAATTTCCACTACCGGTTCTCCAGAACCTGTCAGAACCTGCTGAATTTCACCCCTGCTTTCTATGTTTTTGTTCTTAAGGCTTGGTCTTGTGCAGCCAGCTCTGTCCCTTTTTTCAACTTTTCTGATCATAGCTATTGTCATATCTTGTTATCTGCTTGACTTACTATTTTTTAAATATACTGGCCATATAATACTTTGCCTTGCTGTGTCTCTTTTCTATTCTTTATTTTGTCCTTTGTCTGTTCTTGTAGGCCAGTTTGGTCTCTTTGGTATTCAATAAACCTTCATGGTGTACCAGTTTCAGTGCATCCTCTTCTTCATTGCCTTTCAGATATACTTCCAATGCCCTTTTTGGTTTTTCAACTATCTTGTATACTTGCAACATTCTCCACCCACCTATTTTCTTTGGTAAGTAGACTCTTGTATTCTCTTTTTCTCAATAGAGTCAACACTCCAAAGAAATGATGATCTAACAAATCCAGAAATAGTATCCAAGGTTGCTAATTATGCCCAAGACAAGTTCATTCCTTGTACATCATTCACTCTATGTTCAACAAAATTGACAAATGGTGGCTGTCATATCTATCACAAAACAACTCCAAAGCAATGTGTAAAAACTGAATAATTAAAAGTGTCAGATTGCAACTTTCTTAAAAAGCCAAATATATTTTTGACCTGAGCCCAGTGGCCATCCTGCAGTCTTATCCAGAATGTCTTTGCTATATTCCAGTACAATCAGGGGTGGGTTCTGGATCCTTTTGCTGCCGGTTTGCTCAGGATCATGCCGTGCATGCAGCAATCAAAAAATAGCTTCTGCGCATGCGCAGAAGCAAAAATTAGCTTCTGCGCATGCGCAGAGGCAAAATCCAAGATGGTGGTGCCCACGGAGACACCGACGGAACCGGCTCCGTCATCGCCGAGCTACTAATGGTTCTAAAGAACTGGTTAGAACCGGTAGGAACCCACCTCTGAGTATGATATATATTATCCACAACTTCCACTTTGGTCTTTTTTTAAAAAAAGAGGAGAAATATACCTATATAAAACAATCCTCGCCTGCAGCATTTTGGGGGGGAAATTCTATAGCTGCTGCATATCAAATGAATCCTAATTAAGTTTTGCTCTTTATTCTAAGAGGCTTATGAGATGAAGGTGGAGTCCTGGGTTTAGTGTGAGATGAACCCCTTCATAATCAAATCACATTGTATCTGGGGTCTTGCCACCGCAAGCAATTCAAATATATTTCAGTTGTTTCCTTTCTAGGAAATGTAATTTCAAGACAGTAAAGAGATTTTAAAGATTCAGATGGCCCTACAGCCAGATGGTTTGTTCCTAGGGATGTTCCCAAAACAGCCTGGACATTAGAGAGTTTCAGGGAGGGAACAGGAAGACAGAAAGAGAATAGAGGGCATTGCTTTGCCTCTCAGATATTTTTTTCCTTTCTTTCCCTGTTTGTAGCATGAGAGACAGAAGATGGTATCCAATTCCTCCTCTCCTCCTCTCATTTTCTAAGCCAAATCCACACAAGCTTTCTATCCTTCTCCTTCAGAGTCACTTTCCTCATGCCTACTCCAGAGGTGGGTTGCTGCCGGTTCGGACCGGTTCTTTAGAACCGGTAGTGGAAATTTACCATCGCTCGCCGAACCGGCAGCAAAGACTGGCGGTCCACACTCCCGAACCGGTCCTCCGGACGCCGCGGCTTGAAAAATAACCCTGTGTGCATGCGCAAAGGCTTCTGCGCATGTGCAGAGGGTAATTTCCGGGTGTTTTGCATGATGCGATGGGGGCGCACGCGTGAGCGAAGTGGGCGCGCTCATGCGCAAAACATGCACTTCCGTCGCGATCAGAACCGGTAGGAAAGGTAAGTAGAACCCACTCCTGGCCTAATCAACCAGAAATCTGAAATAAATCCAAAGATAGTCCAAGGAATTTTTTGGTGTGTTTTAACCTGGATTGGATGACAAAAAGGCTAATTATCTGAAAGGGCCTAAAATTGTATAAAGGTTATCCAGAAGCCAGACCTTTCCGAGCAGTTGTTTCTCTTGCATATAGGAGTCTTTTAGCTCCATCTTGACATTTCTATTCCTTTCTGAATCCAAATCCTAAACAGCTTTGCCTCCTTTTTTATTCCTCACCATACAGTTTCTAGGGATCCTAGTCTTTTTCCCATGACAGCTGAAAATTCTTGGACTTGCCATCCAAAATATCTGGTGAGTATTTGTTGATTGCTGAGGCCATATTCTAATCAGTTTTCTGGTATTCATGCAATATTCTTTACATAAACCTATGAGCTGTTTTCTGGTGTTATTTGGGGATAATTTTAAGTGAAAGCAATTTTAATGTATGAAATATCAACCCAGACAAAGAAGTTGCTGGGAGGCTCCCAGGAGGAGTTTCAGTGATGAAAGAATTGGTCATTCAGGTCCCATCAAGCCTTCTGCACTGCTTACCACAAAAACATAGTGAACTTCATACTGTTACAAGAAAGGTTGCTAAGACATGAATCAATAGTCCCCAGGCTATTAAGTCAACAAATCTCAGCTTCCTCCATGGCCTTGAAGAGAACAGCTGACAAGGAGCAGTGGGAGAAAAAGCCTAGAATTTAAACTCTAGAGCAGTGGCCCTCAACCTTTTGGCCACCAGGGACCGATTCCATGGAGAGAGTTTTTTCTCCGGACCAGAAGGGGCATGATTTAGCATGCTGCCTATATCTCGCAGATGGGGCTTCACTTGCTTGTGTAACCCAGTTGCTGGCATGCCGTGGCCCAGTGCTGGTTCATGGCCTGAGGGTTGGGGGCCCCTACTCTACAGCACTGGCCTAGATATAGGTTTGATTCCTGTTTACTGCAACAGGCAAACCTTTGGGGTGCATGTGGCTTAACTTCTGACTGCAATTAAAAGATATGAGAAATTTCTGTGAAAAGCCAAGTCCTCAATATGGGGATAAGGTCCTGAAGAATACTAACCCAAAGTGTGACATGTTTGGTCACTCATCACACTTATATGCACACCTGCATGTTCATGTTGAAAAGACTCAGATTGATGAAGGGTATTCTGTCCCACTGCTGTAGTTAATATTAATATTAATTGGAAACATCTGTCACTGATCCCTATCTGGGCACACTTCCCATCATCTCCATGTTTGGACAGTATAAGAAAGTTTTCTACATAAAAATCCTCTTTTTTTAAATGCTATCTTTATAGGTGGCACAATCCCTTCCACAACATTTCACTTTTAAGATATACGATATCTGTTCTGTTTATTGATCTCATCCATTTCATCGGACTTTCCAGGGAAGTCCATTGTAAGAGTCTCCCTGAAGCTAATTTATGGTAATCAAGTTTATAAGAACACAAGTTTTTGGTTCTTCCTAGGCCTCGTTGAGTGCAAGGAAGGAGAAAGGAAAACACCGAATTGATCTGTTTTGGTGCTGTTTTTCACCTTCTTTTTCTCTTTAATGTTTACCTGAATGGTTAAACTGCCTTATTCATGTTTAGCAATAAGGTACATTGTCAATATTTCTAGTTAATCACATCAAGGTTCTGTTTCAGCTTAGTGAATGAGTCTGAAATTTAAAATAAATATGCAAACCCGTATTTGATACTTTATGGCACTGTGAAAGTAATGACCATTTCCAGATGTCTTGGCTGTTGAAATAAATGCAGGGAGTGTTTGGGGTCTTTCATAGGGTGGGATGGATTATTATAATACTTTCCCCCCTTCTTCAGATTTCAAAGTGGCACACAAAATACCCCACCATGGAATCTGCTTTGGTACCAACCAGGTGCTGAATATCTAATTCTTTCCACACTGTGCTGATGGTATACCCCTTCCAGTGCATTCTTATTAGAAAGAGTTTTGCCAAAGAGAAGCAATTAATACCCCACTGAGAAGTACCTCTATAGTTAACCCTAATGGGAAGAAAATGCATGAATTTAAAATTTGTCCTTTTAACCAAAATCCTAATCCTAAGTGTCTGGCTCTATAGCACAATTTATCTACATGGCATTTGCAATTAATTTCCTCTCCTTGAACTAAAAACACACCATCTGACAGGACTGATTTATGCAAATAGAGGCTGTCTATCTGTTTGATGTAGCTGTTTTTAAAAATAAGATATCATCTGCGCTTGGAGATGAGTGTTGATTTGTTTTAATAGTGTGGGTTTTTTATTTTTTTATTTTTATAAAGCTAGCAAATGTTTTCTACGTGGCCTATTCTTTTAAATATATTTCATCGGATACTAAATATTAAAATGCAAAAGAAATGTAAAGAAAAGAAAGATTAAAACTGCCCCAAACCTCCTTTGTTTAATATGTTTCATATGGAGAATCAACTGCTATAAGTACAGGAAGAAATATTTGCATATTTATATGTGCGTATTTGTATATGGGCATTAGGAGACAGAAATTAACTTCATTTTAAAAAAATAATAAAATCCATGGATGAAAACCATGGAATAAGAAAAATGTGAGTCCTATTTATTCAAATTGTACATGCGTATATTTTTTCATCCACACTGAAACCAAGAGGCAAATCAAAATAGGTCTCCCAGCTTGAGCGGTGCTTTGGAAAGTGTGAAATTGGGGAGAAAAATGTATTATAGCATTATTCAAAGCAAATTGGAGTGAGAGTTCCTTGGCATGTAAACATTCTTGGAAGTGCAAAATAGAGAAACATCTCTCTGTGAAGAGCCCAGTATGCTGTAAGAAGGCCAATGTTAAGACATTTCTTAACATGCTTTTGCATTAAAAAATAAAAACTAAGTGCAATCTCCCAACTTCTTCACAGAGGTTTTATTTGTTTATTGCAGAAAACAATGAATATGAAAAGGAGAATATGGAAGGGATATCAATGACATGAAAATGGTAGACACATTAGTATGTGCATGCAATACAAAAGACACACTTTAAACAGGGCTGAGGCTTCAACTCCCTAGTGGCTTCCGCCATTTTGATCCCTCCTTTGATGGCCTACATCACATCCCTGAATACTAGGTAAATTCTACTTCTCACTAGAATTCATGTTGTCATGGATTTTGTTAGAAATAAGCCTTTACTCTGTACCACAGGACTTGGCTGCAATATTATTTTCTATCACTTAGACTAGCACCTCAATATGGGAAGGTAAATCTGACCCTGTCATGCGTCACACAAACTGGCTAGGTTTATACATCTTATTCATTTATAACAGTTCAGTTTTGCCTTAGTGCAATCAGTGAATCCAAGTATTCTGGTTTGTAAACCATGGTTTATATCTTACTATTTTGTGGAGACAAGCTACTATGATTTTGAATGGTCTGGGTTTAATTCAATATTTAAAAAGTATATTATACTGAATTGTATCAATGCAAATTAAAACTGTTGTATTGAAGGATACTAGTGAAATTTCTTAGCCTGGGATTTATTAGTGTTTGAGTTTTCAATTTTTTTTAACTTTCTTCTTTCCTTTTACATGTTTTTTTCTTTATTCTCATCATCATCTCTCCATCCCATCCTTTTTTTTTCCAGTTAGAGTTATTTAGGTTTTCCTTTTCATACAGATAGTACTTCGTACAGTAGTATTTTAATTTACATAGTTATTGTGTTTTATCAATTGAAGTAGGGATTGTCACAGTGATGGCCATTAGCTTCAAAATGTGGGTCTGACCTGATGATCAAAGTCCCACCTCTTTTGAACAGGAGTCTGTAGAGGTGGGTTCCTGCCGGTTCGGACTGGCTCTATAGAACCGGTAGTGAACTGGTGGCAATTCACTTTCTTTACAACCAGAGGTGGGTTCCTGCCAGTTCAGACCGGCTCTATAGAACCGGTAGGTGGGAATTTCCCCCGCTCGCCGAACTGGCAGCGATGACCGGCTGGACACGCCCCCAAACCGGCTCTCTCGGCGGCACCATAGGCAGTGACATTTTGGGTTTTTTTGCTTCTGCGCATGCGCAGAAGCTGGGTTTTTAGCACTGCGCATGCGTGCCCGCACCTGCAAAGCACGCCTGTGCCCGCAAAGCACGCCTGTGCCCGCAAAGCATGCCTGCACCTGCGCATTGCGCCCACATGGCACACAAGGCACGCGCACCCACGCGCGCGTGAGGAAGCGAACCGGCAGAGAGGTAAGCCAGAACCCACCCCTGGGAGTCTGGATATAAAAAGGGGCAGGATCAATCAGTTACAGCTGTCATTTTGGAAGCCAGAGATCATTGATGCAGATGGCTTTGAATGATAGTATTTTTACGAAGCTCAATAAAGTAAAATTAAAATGTGTCTGTACACATGGATGTTTAAAACAGCGAGGGCAGAAGTATTTAGAAGTATTTAGAACACAGGGGTGGGTTCTGGATCCTTTTGCTGCCGGTTCGCTAAGGGTCGCGCCGTGCGTGCATGCGCGCCTCATATGCGTGCGTGCACCTGCAGCAATCAAAAAATAGCTTCTGCGCATGCGCAGAAGCAAAAATTAGCTTCTGCACATGCGCAGAAGCAAAATCCAAGATGGTGCCGCCGACAGAGACACCGACAGAACCGGCTCCGTGACGTCATCGCCGAGTTACTAGCGGTTCTAAATAACTGGATAGAACCGGTAGGAACCCACCTCTGTTAGAACAACAACTGAAGTCTGAAAAGGAAAGGGGGAAAAAATACTAAGAATGTAGAGGGCTTGCAGAACTAAGCTGCAAAAGTTCAAAGGATTGTTAGATGGCAGCCAAGAAAGTGTTTTGTATCTGTTTGCTGCCATCTACTGGTTGTCTAGATTTTTGCAGCTTAAAAAGATGAAGCCCAGATATTTCAACTAATACTGATTAAACATAGCTTACTTCCTGGCACTTTCTACGATCAAACCTGCAAAGCAGCCCTTTTATTCTAAACAACCCATTTTAAATGTATTGATTTTTTTAAAGTGTTACTTTCTCCTGAAATCAGGGGAATACCCGGAGGAATTTGATTTGAAATTTCCTTGACTAATTATTAAACATTAGTAACTGTAAGTAGCAATAATATCTTACAGGTGTTATGGTAAAGTGCTTCTAGCATGTATAGATGCTTCACAAACAAACAAAAACTGGTGATGGGTTTCTATTGTCTTTTGTAATTGCTGATGATAGACTGTAAAAACAACTGAATATAACTTTAAGCACAATAGAAATGGTAGTATTTGTCTAAAACAGATAAAGTTTCATAGCCCTTCATTTTCCTCTGAGCATAAAATTTCCAACTATAACTACTTCCAGCCCAAGATATGGTAAAAATCATCCTGAGTGCTGGTGTCCTGAATAAATTCTACGCCATGCCTAGAGTCGCTTGTTTTATGAGAAGTATGGCCATATAAATTTGACTAAGCTAAATAAATAGCAGCTTGTCTACACAATGGGACCAAATCTGATTGCGTACCCTGTGTACTGCTTAGGTGGGTTAAAAAATCAGGCTGTCATTTGCTTTGCTAAGTAAAAACTAAATGTAATATATCATATAATCTATTAATTAGTTAAAACCAAGGTTAGGACGGAAGCTAAATATCAGGAGGTTTGTCCTGAGGGAGGAAATTCTAAAGAAAGTGATTGTTCTTGCAGAATTGCTTTACAAAGTAGGGAGATGTAATGTTCCTAACCTCAAGCAGATGTGTATTCAAGTTTAAAATGCAGCTAAAAGCTTGATATAGCTTTATTGACAAAATCCCCGTAATGGAAAATATTTTTCCTCACAGTTTTTAAAGAAAAGACTGTTGGTTCAGCAGAAACATTTGGTTTTTATGTTTTTAAGTGATGCTCATAAACAATTGTTTAGATGTAAAAGAGTACCGTCCAGGTTAAGATTTCAGCTTTTAGTTTGGTTTGAAAAAAGGAGACACATTAAAAAGAATACTAGCATGCAAGGCTAGAAAATGTATATGAATTATGTTCAGAGTAGTTTAGCTCCTGCGCAAGATTACCATACATTTCTGCATTAAAAAAAAAAAAACCACTGTCTCATATTTAGGGATTTCAACTGGCTTAAAATATCCATTTATTGGGACCTACTCTAGCTGGGAGGTTTATATATTAGACATTCATGACTAGCCAGCTAGCTATTTGTTCCTACTCTTAAATTTAGTTATTGTTTATTAATGTTTTACTGTTTGTTGTTTCATATCCTTATTTCCTGCTATATAAATCTATTTATTAAAGGCTGAAGCTACAAATAGAAACCATAAAACTATGATTGTAGCCACAATTAGAAACAGCTAGGCAAGTTTTATAAAGCAGTCCAGCTAAAGCAACTTCATAATAAATCATAATTCAGCTAATCATAAATAGCCAAAGCGCAGGGCTGAACTGACATAAAGCTGACTGTAATTTGGTTGAATTTAAAGCATCCCTGATAGAAGGAGGGGAAGGAGAAGTAGTTTTGTTTGTTTAATGATTTGTGTGGTGGAAATTACTTAAGACTACTCTGAGTCTCACCTAACTTTGTGCCACAACGCTGTCTCCTTGTTACGTATGATAGAAATTAACATGTCCTTTTCATTGCCAGTTGCCTGACTTCTTCTTTGGAAATGTCTCTGCCTTCTGATGGAAGTCTTAGAAATCTTGGATTCAGCTGTCAGAAAGTTCCAGTTGGTTTCAGAGCAGAGGAAGTTCCTTTTTCTTTCTGTGCTAAACTGTAGATAATAAGCTCTTTATGGCTTTCCTCTGTATAGCTGCATCTAAATCTCAAATTGTCCCGAGTGCTGCATGAGTACTAGTTTGAGGGCCACAATAGCAAACATTTTTAGTCACTAGATTTTTAATTCCTGGACAACTGCTGCTAATATAAAGGAGGAGCTGTAAGGGTGAACAGGCAGGTGGGAAGATTGGGATTGGGCCCTGATTGTGTGAGGGCAGCCAAAATGGAATAGATACAGGGGAGATATGCCAGGTGGGCGCAGTAGCAGTGTCCCTACAGTCATAAGTGGTGCTAGATTAGGTGAGATGACTGAGATTTGCCAGGGCACAGCAGATTTGTACTGTGCTCCTGGGCTGGGCTGGGAAGGACAAGTCTTCCAGGGCAGCTGTAGCTTTGTGCTGCACTGCAGGATTTCTCCCCCCCCCCCCAATCTCATGCACAGTCTGTACCAGCCTCTCAGGGCCACTCCCACCTCACTGCAGCATGTCCATGCTCTTTACCTGAGATTCCTTCTCTTAATGAAACATGATTCTTGGTTAATGGTGGCAACCGGGAGTGACATCTTACTTTATGTCCACATCACTTAGCCATGGAAATTGTGGTCATAAGACCTACCTATATGCTATTCTAGAAACAGATAACTAAAAGTCCTTTCTTCTCTTTCTTTTTCTGTTCAATTCAACATGACACATTCTTGTTATGCCATTATATATTAATTGTTATATTTTTGAAATATTAATTCATTAGGTCTTTAATATTTTCAATAACTACTCTTTTTGACTGAAGTTTAAAAGAGGTTCTTTCTTTCTTTCTTTCTTTCTTTCTTTCTTTCTTTCTTTCTTTCTTCCTTCCTTCCTTCCTTCCTTCCTTCCTTCCTTCCTTCCTTCCTTCCTTCCTTCCT
>QLTV01001697.1:686044-713169 GCA_003457575.1 Thermophis baileyi | reverse complement strand
CAATGTAACAAATATGATTAAAATAATTTATTTGTATTAAAATGTATGATATGCAGAATATGGTGATTGACATAAAAATAACATATTGAAATATTGAATAACTAAATAATGAAGGATTATAAATTGAACAAGCAAATAATGGAAGATTTTAATTTAACATAAATGTTAGTATTATTATAATTATATAAGCTTGCTAAAATATTGAATAACTAAATAATGAAAGATTATAATTTAATAAAAATATGTATATTATTACTAGAATTATATAAGCCTGTTAAATGAAACAAATATGATTAATACTATTTTATTTGTATCAAAATGTATGACACTCAGGTGCCACACTGTTCACGCATTGATATGTTTGTAAAAAATAAAAAATAAAAAACTTGAAGTAAAAAAAATGCTTATTCTTACTTTATAACAATAGTTCAGGAAGTGTGCAGTGATAAATCTGAAATAAGTTAGGCAGCCTAAAATATGTGTTCCTCATTACAGAAGGCATGAAATTGGGAATGCCTTGAGATTCTTCATGGGTTTATAGTCAGAGAAGAATTCTAGTTTACAACTGAGTCATGTAGAACTGCCTCCTCTGGGTTGGTTTAAGCTTGGCTGAAGCTTCCTAGACATTCAACAAGGCATGGCTAGTGAGGAATATTTATTGCACGCAGAACTAAAGACACTTCAAGAAGTGTCTTGCCTCCCAACAATCTACTGCCATCAATGCATATCCTCGAGAGGTTCAGCTTGGTATGCGCTCCTCCCATGCTTTCTGTGGCTTAATGGAAATCTTGCTTTACTTTTTTCACACTCAGTGTTAAGTGGCAATTGGTTCTTTACATTTTCTTATCCTCTTATTCTGAAAAACTCTAGCTCTTAATGCACTGCCCCACCACACACTTTAAGATATTTCTCTACTTCTGCATGTTGTTATTCTTAGCATGCTTTATTCTCATGGTCTGTATTTTTTCCTTCCTTTTTGACAACTGTTAAGCTTTCTTGCCATGAACTAAGACAAGAAGAGTTGCAAGTGTGAACAGGATCTTTAAAAATATTATCTGCGTACATTTTCCATCAGACTGATGCTATGGAGGCAGAATAGTAGTGATTTTGCATGGGAAAGGCAACAGAAATAACTATAGGGATACTAATTCACAACCTTAAAGATAAGTTGATGTCTAGCCAACCTTATAATGGAACCTGATGGTTTGTTTTTCTTGAAAAAACTGCATGAAAATGCCAATCTGTTTTTTCTAGATTTCTTACATTTGTTTGAAAGTAAACATAAGAAAAGCCATGAGGTACGCAGCTAAAAGCCTTGCTAGTTCAGCATTCAATTTCTCCCAATTTTTAAAACCTCCAAGAAAGCCACAAACTTTGAAAAAGTGCAGTTGTATTTCCCCATTACCACAGAACCTAAATACTCTATCATCATTAAGAGCCATGGTGGTGCAGTGGTTACAATACAGTACTGCAGGTTACTTTCGCTGACTGCCAGTTGCCAGCAGTTTGGCAGTTCAAGTCTCACCAGCTCAAGGTTGACTCAGCCTTCCATCCTTCCAAGGTGGGTAAAATGAGGACCCAGATTGTTGGGGGAAATATGCTGGCTCTGTAAACCACTTAGAGAGGGCTGTAAAGCACTGTGAAGCGGTATATAAGTCTCAATGCTATTGCTATTATGCCTAACAGTAATTGATAGGCTTACCGTAATTTGAGGGTGGAGGTTTATTCTCCAAGCTTGTGTGTTGGGTTTCCAAGGTAGGTAACATCTTCAGTGAAGTTTAGGGGATGTCAGTGTCAGTGTTCTTCTGATTGTAAAAGCTTTGTGTGGTCAGTAGGTCTTGTGATGAGGAGGTCAAATCAGGTGAGGTGAGGGTCCTAATTAAGTTTCCCTAATTTGCCTGATAGGACATGCATAGCATGATTTCAGAGTTTTATGATAATGTGAATTGATACAAAAATTCATGGATCTTCGCACATTTTATTGCATTTAGGATCTTTATACTACAAAGCCTTTTGTGTCTGCTTGTAACTTTCAACTGGGTGAAATGATTCATCATAGGAAAACCATTTTTGAACCAAGGTACATCAGGGACACCAAGGTTGATTTACAAAATGCTTCCAAAATCCAGAATGCATCACTCCCATGGGTTTGAACTTTGGCAAAGTTCTGGCCACTTCAATGCCACTGTACCAGTGATAGGTTGCTCCCGTTTTTTTCCGGGTTCTGCGAACCGGTAGCGGCAGCGGTGGGAGGCTCTGCCCACCTGCCCGGGATGCTTCTGCGCATGCGCAGAAGAGTCACGCGCGTGCGAGCACGCACATGAACCGGTAGCAACGGCATTTAGAACCCACTACTGCACTGTACCATTGTGATCAGTCACAGAAATGTGATCATCATTTACAATGCTCCCTGAAAACTTCCCACAAATCAGTAAGGAAGTCAGCAGGAAGTCTAAACTAAAGTTGCTCTTCGCAGCTTCTCAGAAGCAATGTCAGTGGGGATGCTGACAGGAAGTTGCAAGTCCAAGGCCAGCAGGAACTAAGTGGCTTCTGCTGGTGAGGGGAAGGAGCAAGGGTATGCACAATAGGTGTGGTGAGGATCAGAGAGGATATGCAAGGGTGTGTGAGTGCACCCTTGCATATGCAAGTGAAATGCAAGTGAGGGAAGATGCCAAGTGGGAGAGACTTACCCAGGTAAGATGTGATCTTGCCAATAGGGAAGCCAGCAGGAAGACAAAGCTCCCACTCTACGGCTTTTTTTACTTTCCTGTGATCATTCTGCTTCTACCTAATAATAATTAGGTAAGGAATATCATTGAAATGATGACCTAGTGGGTCAGGGGTAATTTATTTATTTTTCCCATTTCTGAACCACCCATCTCCCTCATAGAGGGATTCTGGGTGGTATACAATAACACTTCAAAATATAAAAATGGTATATAAAAATTAAAATGTTAGAAGTAAAATGTTTAATTTTTTTAAGGATCCAAGAATAATTAAACCCTATTAAAATTATTTGATAAAGGCAAAGGGAGGCTCTCATGGCACCAACCAACCCCACAACTTCCTGCTCCTTTGGGCTCCTCAGACAAGGCCTCAGAGCCATGTCTTAAACCCTTTTCAGAAGGTGAGTGTCACTACGTTCATATGTGTTTGTCAGCTGGACTCTTATTCTGAAATGACAATGTACACTGATATGCAGTCATGTGATACCTGTACTGCGCATGTGTTAATCTTTCCTTCTTTTTTTTTTGTTCTTCACCATGTAGACACAGACATAGATGTTCTTATTTTTGTTTTGCAAATATATTACTTTTATTCTTTCCTGGCTTCCGGTCTTATTCTTGAAGATTGAGAGCATGGAAACAAGATTCATTTCACCTCTAATTATTTTTCTCCGCAACAGTGAGGAGAGTGATTTCTTTTAATTTAATAATTTGTGGTTATCTAGTATTTTATAAAGATCTGCCTTTCACACCTTGTGAAGGTATTTGTAAATCTTTGGACTCTTCTGCAAACCATGTAACTGTTTCTAAGTCATTAAAGGAGCTGCATCAGGAGCATGCAAATATATTAGAAGATACCCTATAGCAGCTGCATGGTTCTGAAAAAAGTCATGTCTGCTTTAATGAGCTGCCAGTAGATACCATAGTCTCATTCACATGTGCTCTGAAGCACCTTTTCAGAATCAAATTAAACTGTATTCATTCAATAGTCCTTCTTTCTGAATGTTTCATTGGGTTTGCATTGCTCTTTGGAGATTTTATCATCTGCTTTAGCTGGCAGCATGTGAAGGGTTATGATATGAGCATTGAGCAAGCCAAATGAATCATGGACAGACAAGCAAGTTTAGAATCAAGCCGATCAAGCGAATCAACAGGAAGTTGCTATTTCCATAAGAGTGACAAAAATAGCATTGCAATACAAGTGTCACCTCTTTGGGACCTGCATAACACAATATATTAGAAAAGGGTTAAGGTGTCTCCGCAAACATCAATCTGACCTGCCTTGCACCCTCCTGGGAATACTGCTGAGGTCAATACTGAAAATGCCACACAGAATCTTTAGAGCAATCTGATGTCTTAAAATATATTAGCAAGTTTAAAAAATGCCAGGGTAGTAACCAACAAACAAATCTGGAACCAGGAAAAGAAGATAACCTGTGCCTCTCCAGATGTTACTGAACAGTCTGCAGCAATGTTAGTTGCTTGGCCAATGGACAAAAATTTTGTGACCAAATGTTCACTAATGGCTGTATTAGACTTTTTAGTAGCTTCAGATTTCTCTTAATTAGTGAGAATTGGAAGACTGAAAACCTGATTGAGTGACTGATTGATTATGTGCCATCACTTCAGCGTTGACTCTTAATGACACATAAATAGATTTTCTCCAGGAGGATTTGTCCCTGATCTGGTCCTTCAGTTTGCACTCCTCTCTATACTGTAACTGAGTTCATCCACCTTGTTCTGGTTATCCTCTTCTTTTTCTTTAATCTTTTCCCAGCATTCTGAAGTTCTCCAGAGAGTTAGTCTTTGTATAATGTGTCTGGAATAAGATAATTTGAGTCTGGTTATTGGTTCCTCAGGGGAGAGCTAGCTTGAAAATGTGCTAAAATAAAAAAGCTCATCAGTGGACACATATCAAAACTGGAGAAATGTGTATCAAGTGGTGTGCTGAAAAATTCATTTCTTGATCCTCTACTCTCAAATATTTTTACTAATGATTTAAATGAAAGGTTGAAAGGTTGATCTCAATAGGTTGGAGAAATGGGATGAAACTAACTAAATGGGTTAGAAACAACTGTGAATTTCTTCATTTAGGAAACAAAAATCTGATACGTAGTTAAGGGATACAGGATACGTGACTTGGTAATACTGGTGAAAAAGATCTTGGAACCATAATTGATTGCAAATTAAATATGAGACATGGCTGAGGAAAAAAAAGGCATATGTATCAACAAAGTTTTATTTTATATCTAAACATAAGAATTTTTTTAAAAAATCAGATGTTGATATTTCTTAAACAGAAATCTACTTGTCACACAGCCGAACACTTTTAAATTAAGAATTTTTAATACAGTTTCTGATATGGCATGCCAAGACAACTGTTGTTCAAAGGGAATAAAGCCAAAAGCTTTACTGGGTACATCCAAATCCTTTGGATTGCCTTAAATAGTTTTTCAGTTTGTATTAAACACAGTACATTTATTTCTTCTGATTGAATAGGGATATTCTGAGAGTCCATAAGGTGTAGCAGTTAACAACAGAACAGAACAGAACTAGAACAGAAAACCCAGATTCTAGTACTTCCTTCATCACCTTCTGTGAAAAACCAGAAAGTAAAAACACCTTGTTGCATCATGCATTGGTCTGAATGAGGACAAGATGTTTTGGAGCCATTAATTAATTAATTAATTAATTAATTATCAATCATATTTGTATAGCTGTCTATCTCATATGAAAGTGACTCTAGGCAGCATACAGCACTTAATAAAAAACAAAAACAAAATAAATACATTAAAATAGTCACAATTTAAAATGTAACTATTTTAAACAGAAAAGGATGATGTTAAACTTCAGTAAGGAAGCCACTGGAACATCTGCCTGGTCTCCTGGGACCCAGATAAGAATCTGGCCAAATCCTAAGCCAAATAGATGGTTTTGTTGAGAAACTCTGGCTGTACAGGTGAAATGTGATTTCCTCTGAAGCAATCGGAACCACATCAGTACCTTCAGGATCTTCATAAATGATTGGGTGCTCCACTGGGCATGACAAAATGACAGCATCTATCTGATAAGACATTAATTTACTTCTGCTGTTCCAGAACGAGAAGAGAAGGAAGGGGGATTGAGACATTGCTATGTGTTTCCTTTAGTCACTTTAGAAAATAGAGAGTCTCCTGTTAAAAGGTAAAAAATAGATGTTTTGCAGCAATGTGACTTCTTGTTTTTCTTGATTCTGCTTTCTTAAAGTTTAAATTGGAAAGGGTACTTCCAGACTCCAAGTATCTGTAACATGCTATAGCTGTTTGATGTTCCACCCAACTATGTTTTCTTAAAGTATTTGTGAACCCTAAAAAGAATGTAATAGTGGCAGCAGAACAAAAAGACCAGAAAAAGAAGCTTGACATGAAGAAGCTTAAGCAACACTAATTCATGAGTACTTGTCATCACTACCCTAAACATTCTGAGGTTAAAGTATAGCCAAGCCCACACAGAAGACTTATTCTGGGTCTTTTTGCAAGAGAAGCATCAAGAAACATAAATCACTGCATTTATAAAAACTGCAAGGTATGCTTGATGTTATAGGCTCACAGACGCAAGATATTTTTGTGTGTATGAAATCCTGGTCACCTCACTTCGTCTATACCTACAAAGATAGAAGAGATTCAAAATTTAGGTAGAGGATCTGGATCAGCACATGGATCTATTTGAGGGAGCTATACTATGTCATACACCACATAAAAAAAAAATCTGAGCAAAGGTAACCAACTGTGGGAATGTGTTGCTTCAGCTCTAAAAATATCTTGCAATTCAACCACGTTGAACAAGTTCCACACAGTCTTTTTAGGGAAGCTTTTGTGGAAGATGATGAGCTATTGATAGCAGTAAATCCTGTGTGAAGCAGAATATCTGGATCACTATCATTTGAGTTTCATAACAAAAACTACATGTGCCACTCTTGTGGATGACCTCAGTCAGGACCTAAATAAAGAGAGGACAGCCCTTCTGATTTTATTAGTCCTCTCAGTTGTTTTTGATATAAATCTTCTGGATCAAACATGAGAGTTTGGATTAGCAGGACTGTTCTACAGTGGTCCCATTTTTTTCTAGGCAGCAATTCCATTCTTTTCTTGTACCCGTTTCTGGATTGATAAATGAGTTATTGTACCCTTTGTGTGTGCTACAGGGTCTAGTTCTCTCCCTCCATTTGTTTTACTCTGTATGAACCTACTGGGAGAACTTATCGTTTTGGGGTGATATATAATACATTTATGATATCGAGTTATAAATGTGCCTTACAGGCTAAGCATATCATTGCAGTGATTGTAATCTGGTGTTTAGAGGCTGTGCAGTTGGGATAAAACAGATTGAAACTGAATCCTGGCTCCATGTTGGCTCCAAAAGTAACTCTTGAGAGAGTCATACTATCCCTGAAGGAACAATTATGTAACTTGAGGTTTCTCTAATGGATTCATGCCTGCTTGAACAGTAGATGGAGAGTGTATCTAGAGAGACTGTTTCCCCTTTGACTGACATACCACTTGCAATTACAGCCCTTTTCAAAGTAGAATATCCAAAACAGTTATTCGTGCACCCATTACCTGAAGGTTGGATTACTGCAATGCACTCTGCTTGGGGATGTTTTGAAGGCAACCTTCATACTACAGTTGGGAGAATGCAAAGTCTACTTGCTGATGGATGAGAGCAACATCTATTTATCTTACTGTTAGATTAGGGCTACTGCTAGATTTCTGAGGTTATGCCCCATAAAACCTTTAAGACCTGGGACATTGTTACAAGGGAGGCATTTTTTTCTAATGGAATCTGCCCATCCTGTCTGATTCTGGATGGTTTGGACATGAGAGGGTTGGATATGAGAGAGTTAGAGTTCAGGTCTTATGAGGTTCAAAACGATCCCCTAATCTTCAAGAAGTTGCTAATACTTTTTCACTGAACTTTTAGAATGCAGTTTTTCCTGTCTCAGGTCATTTTTAATAATGATTTTAAAGTCATTTAAATTGTTAATTTTATTGCATGTTTTATTGGATTTTCCTTATTGTTGTTTTAATGGATTGTGATGATTATGTTTTTATTATTGCTGTAAGCCACCCAGAGACTTGGGTAGAGGTAGGATACAAATAATAAACAGGTTCTTGCAGATTTGAATTTAGATGGGAGAAATAAGGTCTGGAATAATACAATAAAGTAGCCAGAGCATGAAAAGTTCCTTTTTCAACCTCCCTCACCTCAGAAGAATCAGTAACCTAGACCAAGTCATAACAGAGGACATGTGCTTGTATAAGCTTAGGGCTATGGGAAAGCAATTAGCAATCTACTGACTTGATCTGATATTACAGATTCTATAAGCAGTTAGATACAAAGGAGAGACAGGAACAAATTTAACATATTCAGGTATAGCTCCAGGGAATGGTAATTATGTTGGGCATTTGCCAAAGTCCAAAGTCTACAGCACTAAAAATGTTACCATTTTCCCTTGATGGCAATATGCAGGGCAATCAGTCTCTGTTTGCTTGTCACTGTAGATTTTAGGTAAGTGGAAAGTCAGACCTTCTTCCCATCAATGCTCTCTATCTGTAAATGTGAAGCTGCTGAACAACACAGTAGAGACTAAGAAACCCTTATGCATTTCCTTTCTTTTCTGTTTTTTTTTTTAAGCAGCAGGTTAAACATTTTTTCTTTCTTCATTCACAGACACCTAGTTATAAATTGCCATTTCTAACTGCAAAACTCTGGCTGAATTAAAACCACACACTAAACCTGGGTTAAGGAGACACAGTTGCTGGCTTCCTTAACATGCTGTGCCTAGACAGATCAACCATATTATGACTTACATGATGGTTTGATTCAATAATAGGCCATACCACAAACTACCAACTTTCATTCTAGCCCAATATATCATAACAAAATTTGTTAGTGAACTCTAAAAAAATAAAGAGTCACTTTCTATGCATGTTATAACTTGAAAAGATGTATGTATTTTTTTTTATAGAGGGAAGGAAAAGTAATATTTTAAATCCAGGATGGACAACTGTTTTTGATAAAATATTATGACTGTGGTCACCAAAGAGCATGATATGTCCCTATAACAAGTGTTTTCTGTATTTGGGGCTTGAAGGGAAATGGTTTTAAAGTATAAAGCTTTGCTGTAGTAGACCATATATAAGTTCTTTTTTTAAAAAAATTGTTTGTATTATTAAAATATTTGGATGGAGTTGGTCAGTATTTTTTTTTAAGTGGGACTATATGCCTGTGACTCGTGGACTGCCTATCATTGTTTAAATGAACACAAAGCAGGTGATCGGGTGCTATGACTCTTTCCTTTTAATTAGAGTCGCACTTTTAGGGAACAAAAAAAAGAACCTTTGTGTTCCTTTAAGCATGTGAATGTCCATGATGGGTTTTTCTTTTTTTTTAAAAAAAATCAGGTACCAAAATGATTTTACTGCATGGTGAAAAATAGCACATATTTTTTTCCTTTTAAAGCCAATGCGGCACATAATCCACTTGATCTCTTAAGAAAGTACTTCTCTCTCATAAATCTGCAGCCTTCCATTCTGTCAGCAATACCAAACAGACTAATAACATTAACATTGATCTGCATATCGCTGCTGGTTGTCAAAAGGGATCGATGGCCCCTGTAGAGATTAAATTACCTGCTCCTTGAAGATGTCAGCATGCTCTGGGTTTAAGGTTTTTGTACGTCATTTGCTAATCATAATGCCTTCTTCACAAGTCTGCCTGTTCTTTTAAATACATTTACTCAAGTTGCATATCAATTCCAGCCGTATTAATATGCAGCCTGCAGTGCTACATTACCATTAAATGTTCATGAATTTAGTATCATCAACTGAAATGGGGGTGTGATGAGGGTTCCCCCCCTCAACATTAGATGGGAAATGATAAATTTAGAACAGGTGGGACGTTGATGTAGAAATATATCATCATGAGCATCAATCAAGAAACTTAAGCCTTCAGACTAGAAGAGTAAAAAACAAATTAGGCAGAATTGTGGCAGGTAAACCTTGTATGAATTGCAAAGAAATTACTTTGAAAATGCTGAAGAATCCTTTATCATCCCCGACCCTATCAAATGTTTTAACAGAGTTAAATATATTTTCTTGAGCCTTTACATTAAGGCTGAGTTAAAACTGCTCTGTACAAATTTTTTGATGACATTTTGAAGACGCATGAAAAGGGGAAACTCCACATGAGCTATGAGATTTCAGAAAGGAAAGACCTTGGTTGAATGTAGGTTCTCCAACCTGAAGTGAATAAAAATATGTGTGCTGCTCAGTGACTCAGGATAGGCTGGTCAACCTTGAAACCATCTCATTCGTACATGAGCTGCTCTACATTATCGATCTCAGGGAGACGGTCAAATGTTTCCAGTCAAGAAGATGGAAAAAAATTACTGTAAATGCCAATGATTACCATGCAGACAAGAAAAGTTACATTTCCTATTGATGCATTTGAATGGTTGTTGTTTGAATAAGGATGCTTGTTAGTTCTCCTATACTGAGATAGGTAGCAGATCAGTTCCACGGGAGGAATAGAATAGGAAGAAAACAAAACTGAAAACTTTTAAGAGTCTTGGCCTAAGCAAGAAGGTATAGAAGGGGAAAAAGAGGTGCTTGCCTCAAAGTCCAAAGTGTTGAGCAACAGCTACGACAAAACTGCAGCTTCCCTAACTCATTTAAAGTGATCACTCTCTCACTTTCTTATCCAAATTGTTGAGATAGGCATACAGCAAAATATGGTGGAGCAGGAGGAAGGGAGGTAAGTTTCTCAACAACTCTAATGCTGCTTTTATTGATCTTGTGAATCACGCAAATCAATGTATTTGATCAATTGATATGGTTACCCAAGAACATTTAGCTAGCCACCCGTGTCTTCTTCTACAATATTCTATCTCATCTTTGTTCAGTTTCCCTCTCTTCACTCTGCCCTGTCTGTGAGTCAAAATTCTGTGGCTCTGAGCATTAGTACTGTCTACTAGAACTGAAGAAGCTTCTTGGATCAGAAGTGAGACATCTTCAAGCAAAAAGAAAGTCCAGTCTTTTGAAAAAGGACCTTTGGGACAACATGACCTGGATGACTGAGAATCTCCATAGACACTGTCTACTAAAGTTTTTAGGATCTTGTTTTCACATTTGTGCATGGCAGTGTCTGGGATGGAGGTGAAAACTGGGAAAATCAAACCAGCTACAGTGTCAAGCCATACTGATGCAAACCCCATCACTAGGCATGCACATTCCACATTGGGAGGGGGGCTTACAGCATGATGCTAATGTTGCTTTAGTCACATTTTTGTTTTGAGTCCTGCCCTGGGCAATAGGTAGAAAAGATGATCTCTAAAAACTCTTCCAAGCTGTATATTGTATGATGCTATGATTTTGTACATTGTACTATCATTTTTTACATTGTACCATGCTAGGTTCCCCACCCACCCAATGTAGGTTTAATTAAATAAAATGTGATTTCAAAAAACAAGAAACATAGTTCCAGTTGTGAATAATTCTATACAATAAAATTATGGCCATTATAGTTGGAAGAACATTTTCATACAAATTATTATTCTGACACATGTACCCACACTCCTCTTCTTAATTAAAATGAAGAAAGAAAAGGTCAGGCAGCCACAATGATAGTTGCTGACTCAATTTTTATTTTTCTGCTCATATTCAAGAACAATGTTATTATGTCTACTCAAGCAGTACTGAGATAAGCAGACAGAATAATAAGGAAAAGGATATTGTATCATATCTTGGAAGGGCTGATTATGAGTAGCTTACCGATCCAGCCACTGAAAAGCATCAAACAGATGGCATACAAAGCAGCGGCAAAATGTGTGTTAAATAAAACAGTGAAGTCTGGATTTGACTAGACAGAAATTTGGATTCCTTATTTAAATTGGAAAATATTACTGCCACATTTCTTGCTTCTCTGAGACTCAATAATACAATAAAATTATAAAACAAACAAAAGATCCTCAGATGTAAAAAAAAAAAAATCTCTTAGTAAATGGGGCATCTGAGATTCTATAAAACTTGAAATAATGTGTTACAGTTCTAGCTAAATGGGCTATAAAGTCTACATTATAGATATCTAGATCCCCTAGAAAATACATAATAAAAACTGCAGCTGGTTAAGAGAACTGAACAGTAAGAAAACTCCACGGAAGTTTATGTAATAGTTATTTAACTGTGATGGATTAGCATACTGTGTTCAGAAAATTACATCTCTATTACTTCAGCCTTTTTGTTTTGCTTCATTTTAATTCACTATGTAAATCTTCACATGCTGGTGAAGCAGACAGAGTGCCTAGATGAAGCCATGAAGTTTTTAAATGGAAAATAACAAATGCACTTTAAGTTTTTCAACACGTAGTGCAATTTTGCATCATCAAGTTTGGGAAGGTTAGTTGGCCCTGCCCCCAATAAATTTTGTTATAAGTTTTATTGCAATCTGATTTCAGCTGACGTTTCTATGGCTAAAAAAAATGCACAACTATACCATCATAGAAATAGAGGAGGGGAAAGGCAAAATAAGGTAATGTATGTATTTATGCATGAAGTATTAAAGGATGTGTTCAGTTTCCCATTGCCATCACCTGTTCTCTGGAGCTGATTATCTAATGTCAACAAAGCAAGAAAGGAGAAATATGACTTCCATCTGCCATGTTGCCAATGCACTAGACATAAAGAATACAGTAGTTCTTTTTTTAGTTTCATTTTTTTTATTAGTTGATCAAAATATAATATAAAATACAAAAATACAAAGAAGAAGAAGAAAGTAAATAAGGGCAAAATAAGGAAGAGAAAGGAGAAGGGAGAAAAGTGTAGGCTAGAGGGGAAAAACCAAAAGCATTGACTTACAAGTTATTTTGGTACAGTAGAATAAGATAATAGCATAAAGCCTCAAATTTTTTACTTTTATATAATAATGTATGTTAGTCATTTCTATAACACCAAGGTATCTAATCATCAAAATCAAATCAAAATCAAAGTTTTATTTTTTTTCCCCACCCCAAGCACAAAGTCCAAAAGTGGTTTCCAGGTAGAAACAAAATTAATTGTGTTCTTTTCTTTAATCAAAGCAATCAGTTTAGCCATCTCTGCTAACTCCATCAACTTTTGCAGCCATTTGTCAATTTCATAAAGAACAGTTCAATTTTAAATGTCTTTATACCTTCTAGACAATTTCTCTGGTGACATATACCAACAGCACATCATTTTATTTTAAAAAAATCTCTTGTGAGATTTTTAATAGGTTTTAATCAATTATAGTATAGTGTAAATTTCAGTTCTATTGACCATATTTCCCATTGTTCTACTTGTATATCATTACCAAAAATTTTAGCCTACTTTATCATACATTCTTTTGCTTGTTCTTCTGTTTCAAATTTTAATAGAAGTTTATAATTTTTGCAATCACATGTTCATCATTTATATGTTATTCCATTTCAAACTCAGTCATGAATAGCATTAAATTAAGGCATGACAATATAGGTTCTGTTGATTTCAGCGTGTCTGTTTTAAGTATTACTATTTTAAGCATGATTAACCCATTGAAAACAAGGGATCCCAATCATTTAAGTTAGATTCTACTTAATTTCTTTAAATGTTTAAATGTAAGTAGTGTGTTGATCTTCTCTAAATATATCAGGATTGCAATTTCCAGATATATGCTTATTTTAGCTTCCATATTAATTTCTAAGTAATAGAGGCACCTTTTCTCTCTGCTTATACTGTCTTATAAATCATATGCTTGCACATTACATTCAACTTCTTTGCCTGTAGTTATTTTTTTCACTTCACTGTTCATCTTCATTGGCTTTCTCTTTCTCTTTCACTCTATTTATTGGTAGATGGCATGCATAATCACCGGGCATAGAGAAATTTATCTTGGAACACTTTAAATTTCTCTCCATTACTCAAGTTCATTCAATTTCACCCATCATTTCCTACATACTTCCAAATTTGTTCTGCTGTAATTCACTGTCCTCAGGTCTTCCTTCACTCCAAACTATAAACCAATGGAGACTACATTGAATTTGTTGTGCGGTAGCTAGTTTAGCAAAACTTTGTATAATTATTTCATGCTGCATTCACAAATTACTGGTCAATTCCTTTCTTTTATTTGATGACTTTAAAATTGTTTTAATAGTTATAATACCACATTGTATTTTACTGTTCTTTAAAAACTAAAACAAGATCTTGCTGATCAGATCCTATGTAATCCTTGTGTGTATGTATATAGAAATTCACAAAGCAAAAGACTGAGCAAGATTTCTGTTTCATAAATTTCCAATTAAAATAGAAATGTATCCATAAAAATCTTTCAGCCAGAAGTAAACTCAAAGCTTAGTACAATTAAGTAGCTTATTTAATTTGTAATAGGTACTTTGAGGAATATGTATACATCTTTTAGGCATTAGTATCAAGGAGAAATCCATCTTATCCATACTCTCTTTCCAAAGATTTGTTCACATCAATCCAACAGTTATCTGCTGATCAGAGCCAAAAGGAAGAAGAATATAGGAAGGGCAGGATAAGGATTTACTATATCCATTTTCCCTGTCTTCAGATTACACAGACTGATTTCCATCTACAGTGACTAAATTTGTACAACATAATAAACCATGGTTTCTTTTTGCTTTGGTTTCTTTCATGAATGTAGAAATTGCAATCTGTCAACCATGTTTATAAACAAGAAAGCTGTGTTAAGTAAATATTGGTTTACTGTGATGTATGAATCCAAACAGTCTCTGTGTCAAGATTGACTTGAACTTTCGCCTCTATTCTGCTTTGCTCGCAGCTTCATAAAGAATGGTGTGTGTGTGGATTGGAATGCAAGGGTGGGGGGGAATGACCTCCAAACATTGTTGGTTCCCATGAGACATTGCTCCCCCCCCCCAAGGATACCCAGAACTGGTTCCCAAAACCAAAATGAACCAAAGTGATTGATGGATGTAAGGACTGTGGGTGGCCGATGGAGAAAGGGGAAATGAACTATGTGTCCATTTGCGCTGGAAGCTCAGAGCTGGTTGCCCTTCTTCTGTGCCAATGTGGATTTATTCAGTAAAGTTTATACTCTTGGTAAAATAATGTCCCAGGAGTTTCTTTTTCTGGATTTGCCAGCTGGACAGTTGACACTCTGTTTTTAATTCAAGGAGATCTAACCAGATCCGGATTGCAAAAATCCAGAAAACAACTAGAACAGAGCAAAGAGAAACAGAAAAACAATTCTTTATTGTCAATCTAGTGATTACATGTACTTTTACACCCCAATCTGGAGACTCATACATAAGAATCTTCATTTTTCAAACTATACTCAATGGATTTTGGGTGCAATTATCAACATTTTAGTTCATCCTTAAATAGTGGAAAACTTCTATTCTTCTGAATCAGTTGTCAGTTGCAACGTATCATAATTAATGTATTATGTAATTATCAATTCATGTCACTTCTGTACTGAAAAATTGACTCAAATAACAGAGGTACACATTTCTACATTCATCTAGAGTTAAAAGTTAACTCTACATAGGTTATCAATGTATTATTCACATTGTTCAAGGCTAGTGTCTTCACAACCTAATAAAAGAGGTCAAGAAAGGGTGATTTTTTTTCTTCCAACATCAAAGAGTCTAATATCAGAACTTGATGAAAGATAAGTAACCTTTATGCAAGGCCAGCATTGCAGTCAGCTTATATTGTATTGACCATAGCATTTAATAGATGTTATTAAAATGTAATAATCATCAACTGGTACAAAGAGTCATAGAAACAAGTTACAAGCCCAGTCAAGATTTGAATTTAAAAAACCCAAGATTTTGTCATCCTGTTGATGTCTTCAGCAAATATATATGGCAACCTCAACGCTGGGCTTCAAAGAGTGGAAAATTCAGTGTACATAATTGATATTTAAGAAACATAAATTTTGTGGAAAGGTGAACAGTCTCAAAATGAATATTATTCTCAGATTAATTTATATTCTTAGAGGAATTCCAGTTTATATATCTGGAAAATATTTTCAAAAAATAAATTCTTTGTTTAGAAAATTTCTATGGGGTTCTTCAATTCTGAGAATGTCTTTACAGAAAATGCAATTAGCAATTAATGAAGGAGGATTCGGCTTTCAGAATCTGGAGCTATGTCATCATGCTTACCTATTGTCAAGTATAGTAATCCTGGAAGTCCACAATTGGGGTTAATTTTCTGATGTAGGCAACTTTGGAATACTCATATATAGCACCCTTGGTTGAATTTTTAGGATCTAAATACAATAGAATTCTAGTATCTCTGGAAGCAGTTAGAAAGCTGATAGTGGATTGCCTATACATATAGACTTTGTATGGATAAATATATAATATATATTTATATATTATATAATATATAATATATATATATATAATTTTTATATATATAAATAAAGGAAATAAAGAACTTAATTATACCAACTACAGTATGTTACATAAAAACATGATTGTCATATAAGTGTATTAGAAATATATAATATAAATTTTGAATGATCTTCATATTGGATACTTACGGTATATAGAGAATTCTTAACTGTAGATTGATATAACAACAAAAAGTAACATTAATATAATTTATATATTTCATAGCATGCAAAACTCTGTAGCCTTGAGCCATTCTTGGAGCAAATTGTCATAATTTAGAATTCCATGTAGCATATTTTATTTCTGACTACTTATACATTTGAACACATATAACACACGTCATAATAGCATCTACCTCTGGAAATAGATGAAGGTTTTCATAATGAATTGCTAAAACAACATGGAGTGCTGCTTTGTCACAAAGATATAAATTTTAAGTTGCAGTATTGGAAATTGTAAAGTAAATGCAACAAATAAGAGATCTGTCTAGGGAATCTCTATAGCTTACAATGATCTGTGTTTAGCCGACAGGATGCAAATCCTATAAAAAGCAGCAGCTAATTACTAAAATTTAGAGGCCATCTATGCAAACTCACTCTGAATGTTACCTCAGGAATTGTATTAAAACTGCAAACAAGCCTAATACTGTGTTGCAAAAAATTATATCAAATTTTAATTTCTCAAATCTTTTAATCATATTAGTTTATACAGGATTCTTCATTCCCCCACTTCTTCATTCCTTTGTTCCTTTTGTTCCATGTGGAACAATATTTTCATCGTATTTTGAATATGCAGTATGAATAAAAGCAGGCTGAAAAGTTCAAGTCCAGTTCAGGATTCACTGAATGGTAATCAAGAATTCCATAAACTCTATTCAAAAATCACTCTGACGAGAATAAACATGTTATAAAAGTATCTCTGGTGCTCCTCCATCTGTTCAATTTCTAATTTCTGATCTTTAATTTTTTTTTCTGTTTGTTTGCATCTGCTGCATTTCTCAATTTATATGTACATACAGTTTCCATTCCCTTGTTAACCCACAGGTAATATAACTGCAATCACTTCCATGAAGACAGTTTCTTGCACCATACAATATTTACGTGATCGATTGCAATTGAGGGATCATTGAATAGGTCAGCCCCGATGGATGTCTCACAGTTCAATGTAACAAGGTAGCCGAATGAGATATTTTAATGCTTTGTTTCTTGTGCGGCCAAATAGGCTACCATGAGAAACAAGCATTCACAATCTTATTTGGAGGTTATTCATAGAACCAGATTGAAAGAATTACCTCATGAATAACCATGAACAAGGAACATGTCTCATGAGTTCTGTTGTGCAATTCTGCTGCTTCTCTTTTTCTTCAGACCTAGTATGGACAAATATAATGAAATATGGGACTTATTTATACAAAATACAGTAGGTTAAAACATATAAAAGTGTGCGTGTGTGTGTGTGTATGTGTGTGTGTGTGTTCCAATTGAATTAGATTACTATTTGTATAATTCTAACTATTTAAGCTAAAATGATACATCAGTTTTGTTTCTTGTATATTTTCTCTTTAAAAACACTTTCTATGTATATTTTTTTCTCTTCTTTAACCATGCATGCATTTTTTTTATCTTTGTTTTTGTTGGTGTAGTTTGGTCATAATTTTAAAAGTAATAAAAGAATATTTTAAAAAAATGAATATGATCTAACGAGCAGTAAATTTCCCAGAGCAGGGGCCCTATGAAATGATTTCATTAAGTTTTGCAGAAGGAATGAAAGCTTGTGGATCTATGATTTTGGGAGTTTATTATTTCTCTTTTACTGTACTTTATGCCTTTTTTCACCATTATCTGGGGAAATTGAAATGAGGACCATCCCATATGTTCTGTCAAGTCCTTTGTTTAACAACATATGAATTTAATTCATGATCAAGCTGGCAGAAGTTATTCAGGGTTTCAGATTCAGAAGGATTATAAATTTATGAAGGAAGCATAAATTCCCGTGTGACTTATGCCAGCTTGTAACAAAATACTAGTTGCTTGGTATGGCGTTCCAAAAGGTTCCAATTCTTTATTGTGCTTCCTGATTTTATTTTAAATTAAGCATCTTAATCTGTAGTTAACTGTGAAACAGGAAGCTTTTTTCTAGTTAGCTTTGTAACTAGCAGAACACAAAGAGCTGTGGTGGCACACTGGTTAGAATGCAGTATTGCAGGCTAATTCTGCTGACTGCCAATTGCCAGCAGTTCGGCAGTTTGAGAGTCATCGGCTCTAGGTTGATTCAGCCTTCCATCTTTCTGAGGTTGGTAAAATGAGGACCCAGATTGTTGGGGCAATATGCTGACACTTTAAACCACTTAAAGAGGGTTGCAAAGCACTATGAAGCGGTATATATGTCTATGTGCTATTGCTATTGCTATTTCCTTTATGTCATTGTTCTAGGCATATATACATATAAAAGTCACCTAGGGTCACCTTATAAGGAAGGTGGGTGGTGTAAAAATTTAATAAAGAAATAAATAATAAATATTTTCCAAAATCTATTCCTTTGAGATCAATGAGGTTAGTCTGTGCACATAAGATTATAGTACTTGTACTCTGTATTATGTCATGTTTCTATAATTAATTTACTCATTTGTTTTACCACCAACTCAGATCAGTATTTTTAAAAGATATATTTTGAATGAAAGTTTTCAAAAGAGTAACAATTAATACAAACTAAAATAAAGAAGGAAAGGGGGAAAAGGAAGAAACAAAAAAGAAAGCTAAAGTTCTTGTTATTTTAATTCTTAAAATATTTAATAGAGATACAAGAGTATCTAAGGATTCAAGAATATTTAGTTCTTGAAACAGATATAAGACAGGATGAGAGAATTGTGGAAATAAAAAAAATGAACATGATCTATGGTTTTGACAATTAGATAAGATAGATTCTAGGAAAAAAATTGCAATGTAACTTTAAAGAAAGATAAATCTACAATTGTACTTACAATTGCAGAAGCCACTTCTTTAAATCTTTTTTTTTTTAATTTTCTATTGTTCTTCTTTTCTTTTTGTACTTCAGATCAGTTTCTACCACTAGCTTGGAAAAACAGCAATGCTCAAATCTACCCTCATCTATGGACCACAACATTGTCACTGACTGCTTTTAAGAACAGCCACATAAGCCAAAGTTGGTAGTGTAACTCTAACACAAATAGTTGTGTGAAAGTTCTTTTCATCAATTTTCCATATTCAGATATGAATAGTGAAGCACTCCCCTGAATAAAACTGTTGCAGAGTTTGGGGGGCTGTCCTCCTGGCCCTACAGCTTCTGCTCAAAAAGTAGATGTCAACTGTGGGTTACAGGATTGTTGCCCAGATTTGTCTGGTGCACCAATTGTGTCTTTTCCTAAATTAGAAATTCATGCTTTAGTCATCTCACATGTGAACTATTGCAATTCACTCTTAAAATTGAACTTTATGGCGCAGTGGTTAGAGTGCAGCACTGCAGGCTACTTTAGCTGACTGCTAGCTGCAGTTCGGCGGTTTAAATCTCACCGGTTCATGGTTGACTCAGCCTTCCATCCTTCCGAGGTGGGTAAAATGAGGACCCAGATTGTTGGGGGCAATATGCTGACTCTGTAAACCGCTTAGAGAGGACTGTAAAGCACTGTAAAGCGGTATATAAGTCTAAGTGCTATTGCTATTGCTATTGCTATTTGCACAATTCATTCTGTTCCAATGGGCTCCCCTTGAAGGCCATTCAATAGTTGCAGTTGGTCCAAAATATGATAATAAGAACAGTCTGGGAGTCTAGTGAGGTACATGTAAGTGATACCTCTCATATGAGTTAAAATGGTTACCAAATAAAATTCTAAGTGTAATTCAAGGTGCTGGTTTTCCACCTCTTAAAACCCTCTAGAACTCTGGGTCTAGCTATTTGATGGACTGTCGTTCTCCTCTTATTCTGCCATTTTTGTTGTACCTGTAGTTAATGTTATGGTCCCCATTCATATATACTGATATACATATAACAAAGCAATATTTCAAGCAGCATCAAGAGGCATCTTTTGTTTTAGAAATCCTGGAAACTAGGCAGCGGAGGAGGGTAGAAGTGGGAAAAATACTCAGATTGAACAGCCAAGGAGCAGATGTAGAAAGAGATAAAGACCTAGAGAGGAATATGAGAGACAAGTCAAAAAGAAAAAAAGCATAGCAATTAAAGTATCAAAGCGGACAAGAGATAATGGATAGATGATCTTTCGTTTTTGGTGTTGTTTTTGATTTGTTTTTCTTTTCCTCTCTCTTTCCTTTCTTTCTTTCTTTCTTTCTTTTTTTTTTGTAGGTAGGTGATGTGATTAGAAATTAGGTAGGATAGAAAGAAAATGTTTTTTAACAAAGGATGACATGATTAAAAGTTAGAAAAGGGGAATATTAGTGTATACACTTTTATATAATAAAATAAGAGCAATAATAAGATAAAACATGGAATAATTGAACAATGATATATTGCAACTTTATATAAGCATGTATTACTATTAGAAATATATAAGTTGGTTGAAAGTAAAACTATTACTAATGCTATTAGTTTTATTTGTATTAGAATGTATGACAGCCAGGTGCCACACTGTTCACACATTGATATCTTTGTAAAAAAAAAATAATTTAAAAAAACCTTTTAAAAAAAGAGGCATCCTTTGTTTAGACAAAATAAACAACACAGGTTGGTATTTTTTAAATGCATTTTGGACTCTCTTCTATCACTGATGTACTGAACCAAGAAAATAAAGAAGCAATAATGCCCTCGCTATTAAGATGATTGTTGTCTTTTTTTTGTAATTTCCCTGACATTATGGACATTTCTGGTAATTTGAACACACTGGCAAGATTCCTAGATTGTCTTTTTAAAAGTTACCTTTAAAGGCGTCATAAACTCATGTGCTTTTCTGCTCCATTGAGGAGCATTTTCTCTTTTCCTCTAGAACAGCCTCCAGGTTGAGTCAGTATTGTCAACATAAACTTTTATATCAACATATTTGTACTAGGTGGTCACAAGTCTTGGACTGAGGGTTTAATTCTCTTCTTGGTCAAAATCCTGCAGAGCATGTTTTTCTCCCCAAAGCCAACTTCAAAATAATGTTTAGATGTCTAGGAAATTGAACAATTTGCATAAAACTGTATTATTTTTTTATCTGACATTCAAAGCTGCCAGCATTGACATTGGAAGGAGAAGGAAGTACTTCTCTCAGACTGAAACAAGGAAGCTAGTTAGGGTACCCAATAGTCTACTTTATACTTTTAGAGGCCATAAAAGTGTAAGACAGAAAAATTAAAGGTACTTTGCCATAGCCATTACAGTGCTATAAAATAAAAGAGAGCTTTGCTTCATCTGCTTCAGGGTTGACTCCAACCATCAGAAGGAACAAGTTTGGTTTGGACTGATTTATTTTTGCTTTCCTTCAGCTCTCCAGAGAAGCAGAAGAATTCATTTGTTCATTCTGGTTGTGCAAAATGGCAAGGAAAAACAGGGACTGACAGGAGCCCTAATTTTCTCTTGCCAGAGTAACCTGCTAACTGTCCAGATGGATTATGTGATCCATGAAATGGTGAGAAATAATTTACTCCCTAGCAGAACAAGAAAGAAGCAGGGATTTTTCTGCTTTAGAACTGTTCTCTGAAACTCCAGAGGCATTACTCCGGATGGATGGATGGATGGATGGATGGATGGATGGATGGATGGATGGATGGATGGATGGATGGATGGATGGACACAGATGATAGATAAATAGATGAGATAGATAGATAGATAGATAGATAGATAGATAGATAGATAGATAGAGAGAGAGAGAGAGAGAGAGAGAGAGCGCTAATAGATATAGAGCGAGAGCGCCAGACAGACAGACAGACAGACAGACAGACAGACAGACAAACATATTTAACAATCTAGAATTTAGCTGTGTTACACAAGGCTATGTTTTACTCACCCCGCAGAAAGGATAATGGAAGCCAGAAGGCCAGTACCCATAAACAATGTTGCTCTATTTCAGCCATCCTGTTATGGCAGCCTCTCCCCTAGAGATTACATGGGCCCTCACATTGTTGGCCTTCCAGATGTGTTCAGGACAATATTTCTCTGGAGGGCCTTTGGGAAATGAATAGTCACCATTAAACTTCTTGCTTTGTGTTTTTATTTTGGTTTGATCAGTTGATGTCATAAACTGCCAGAAGTCATTTTTTTGTTAAATCTGGTGGTATAAGCAAGAAACAAAAGCAAACAAATAGCTGCTTCTCTTGATTCTTCCTTGGCTTTTACTTTATCATTCTGGTGAAGTACCAGAATTCTTCTCCACCATTCTTCACCATTTATCATCCGCAGGAGTGATTAAAAAAAATCAGAATGGTGATCACAACTGTGCAATTGAAGGCCTGCTCCTTTTTTTCTTGTGATGCACATGCCCACATATAAACAAGGGGTGATACTTTGAATGTTTTGTTGCACTGCTATCTTAACAGTTAATCAGATTCTGAAGTATACCCCTATTCTTTATTTTCCTGTATTCCAGTCCAATCAAATTGTATTCTGTTTTTTCCTGCCCTTTTCTTGTGAGGTTGCCCCTTATCTGCAGGACTGAAAATAGAGTTTTTTCCCTATACAAACAGTATGGAAAAAGAAAATAGAACAGAACTGGAAGGGACCTTGGAGGTCTTCTAGTCCAACTCAAGAAGGAGACCCTTCCAGACAAGTGGCTGTCCCATCTCTTCTTAAAAGCCTCCAGTGCTGAAGCATCCACAATTTCAGAAGGCAATTAGTTCCACTGGTTAACTATTCTCACAGTTAGGAAGTTTCTCCTTAATTCCAAGTTGCTTCTCTCCTTGATTAATTTCCATCTATCGTTTCTTGTCCTGACCTCTGATGCTTTGGAAAATAAATTGACTCCCTCTTCTTTGTGGCAGAAGAACTACGTATTTGAGGATACTAAATAATGATAAATAGTAATAAATAACTAATGAGAAATAATAATGAGAAATTAATCACCACCCATTGAACCAAGGAGAAGATTTATTTTCAGTTAAAAGTGACAAAGTTTATACAGTATGTTGAGTACAATTCAAAGTGCTAGCTTTGACCTGTAAAACCCTATATATTTTAAGGGAAAGCTATGTCTTAGGTCTTCTCTGTTAGAGGGTTGGGTTCTTGGAACCAGACTTTTTCTATGGTGGCCCATCACTCTGAATTTTCTACCTTTTCCCTAGCCCATCACTCTGAAATTTGCTAACCTAGATAGTTTCCACAGTTTTGGAATTTAAGAAAAGGGCAAAGATGGTGTTATTTTTTTAGGTCTTAGATATCTGTTAAGTGGTGCTGTTTTAATAATGCTGCCTTTTAAATGGGTTATTTTTAATGATTTTTTTTTCCATGGAATCAGGCAGGATATAAATTATGGATGTAAACAAGCCAATAAGGAATCTAGTCTGTTTATTAATATATCAGGACAGTTGTATTTGAGGGAGAAAATGGAGTGAATAATTGAAAGTTATATGTATGTCATGAAAAGGGAGAGCAAGAAAATAAATCCATGTACTTTAATAGAATGTTTACTAAAGATAGGGAAAAATGGATGAATGCTAAGTTGTGCTAGTGCTGATAGAAAGGTTGGAGTAGTAGGAGTGTGTGATCTTTGGTGAAGAAAGCGCTCATGGAAAGAAGCAAAAATGGCTGTGTATAAGAGTGTATTTCTGCCCACTTTATTACTTGGAAATGACAAACATATGAGGAGAAGATAAAATAAGCTTAAAGTGGTAGGAATAGTTTACTAAAGCAGTATTTATGGTGAAACAAGAAGAGATGAGTTTGAGAACGAATGGGTACTGAATGACCATGAATTAAATGCAAAAGTGTATGAAAGGCATAGAATGAAGTAGTTTGATCATGGAGAATGAATAATGAAGTTAATGAGATCATGAAAAGAAAGAGACGAGAAGTTTAAAGAATAAATGCCAATGTATGAAATAGTAATAGACTTAGACTTATATACCGCTTCATAGTGCTTTACATCCCTAAGTGGTTTACAGAGTCAGCATACTACCCCCAACAATCTGGGTCCTCATTTTACTGACCTTGGAAGGATGAAAGGCTGAGTCAACCTTAAGCTGATCAGAATCAAACTCCTGGCAGTAAGCAGAGTTAGCCTGCAATACTGCATTCTAACCACTACACCACCATGGCTCTTCATAAATAGTTATGAACATAGTGGAAACAAGATAGATATGGAAAATAGTATTCTTAGCATTAACTACGTGCCTTAATTTCTTTTGCTTATTATTTCTTATTTTCCATTACATAATTGTTTAGCCCACAAAGGAACATGCTTATATGTATGCATGTATGCAATAAAGTAGCATGTATGTAATTTCACCCTGGCCCACTTTGGTTAGATTTTGATGCTGAGACAACTCATGTGGCATTCAAGCAACTGTTTTCCACCCATTGCTTCTGCCTCACAGAGAACAATTTGTACAATGCTTTAAGTAAACTCCAACTAGAACTTTTGAGAGCCCAACAGCACACAACATTGTTTTGATTTTTCAGGGCCGGTCATGAAATAGATACTATATTGAGCACTGGTGAATGGCCTTCATCAAACCTGGATGGAAGCCATCTACTCCCATTAGTCCACTTAATTGCATTCAATATTAATGATAATACAAACTTTCTGGATCACCTACAAGGACGTGAGCAGGTGGCATTGTTTATAGGGGTTCCCCTTCTTCTTAAGTAAGCAATTTCATTTGGTAGTTTACAGAGGAAGAATGGTCATGATCTTTGACTCCTTCAATTCAGCAATGCTGAATTCTCCCAATGCTGCAGGTAGACCTCACTTGCTGACTACCTCATTCAGCAAGCTTTCAAAGTAATGGCAGTGCTGAAAAAAAATAGCTTTGCAAGATTTTTACTGAAACTTTTAAAAAAAGAAGATAACAACTAACTCAAAGTAAGCATCTGGCTTTGTACCTGTTCTTTCATGGACTCTGAAGCACATATGTAGCTTGGGAAATCTTCTGGACTCATGATTATTGCTGAATTAGCAGTGGAAGTCATAGCAAGGCTTTTTCCCAGTTGCAGCTAGTGTGCCAGCTTTAGCTGTTCTTAAAGCATCAGCTCTTGTGACAGTGATTCCATCCTCATCCCCTCAGGCTTATACCACTGAATCATGCTCTACTTGGAGCTGCCTCTGACAATTGCCCCAAAACTATCGTTGATTCAGAATGAAGTTGCCCTCTTGGTGAGGGACTGAGAACTGCCATAGCAACATAGCACCTATTCTGCAGAAGTCACATTGGTTGCCAATAAGCTTTCAAATATAATTTCAATTATAAATGGCTTTAAATGGCTTGCTTTCCAATTATAGCCCCTCTACAAGGGAGGTGGATGGTTAAGACGTTTGATAGAGACAGACAGAAGAGGGAGAGGGAGAGGGAGAGGGAGAGGGAGAGGGAGAGGGAGAGAGAGAGAGAGAGAGAGAGAGAGAGAGAGAGAGAGAGGATAATGACAGATAGATGATAGAGGATAGAAGAGAGAGAGAGAGATAGATAGATAGATAGAGAGATAGAGAGAGAGAGAGAGAGAGAGAGAGAGAGAGAGAGAGATAGATAGATAGATAGATAGATAGATAGATAGATAGATAGATAGATAGATAGATAGATAGATAGATAGATAGATAGATAGATAGATAGATAGATAGATAGATAGATAGATCTTAGGACCACCTCCTTTTAGGCTATCTTGCAGGTTTCAGCCAAGATGAGATGTTTCCTATTCAGTCCCCTTGAGTGACAAGCAGTTTGTGGACTTCCACATTGCCTAACTTTAGGAAAGGGCTTGATAGCATGATTTCACTAGATATTTGAAACTCTGCATCTTGTAATTCATTTTGGGGGTTGTTAATTGTGACTGCAATGTTTAAATTGAGAAAATTGGAAATTTATTTTTTATTGTATGAGCTTTTATGATGCTCTTGTTTTATTTCTTGTATGCTGCCCAAACCCTGGTAAATATTATGATAGGACCAAAAATAGTTGACTATTTTTCAGAGACCACCCATGCAAGGAATATCAGTTCTTCAAAGGGATTCTGTTCTTGGAGTCGGTCTGAAATTCTTTTCTCTGTAATCAGAACACATTATACAATCTTTCAGAGAAAGTGAACTTTAGAATGTGGGGAAAAGTTTTGAAGGATTATATAAACTAAAGCATTAAAAGGAAACAAGACTGCTGGGCTTGCAAATTTATTTCCACATAGATCGCTAGTTATAGATGCTTACATAAGCAGGTTGACTGTTTTGACCTGCACAGCAGTTCTGACTTCTGTGCTGCCTCAGCTCAGAAGGACAGGACACTTACCCTTGCATTTGTCCCAGCTCATTAGTGCTGCAGTTGTGAGATTTGCTGCAAACAATTGATTGTTGCAGAAACAGCAGCACTGTGTGAAATGGTATTGCATAGATAGGTCTTTTGTCAATTGGAAGCAACCATATTGTCTGGTTCACACATCAGAGCAAGCATTAAGTATGTCTTGGTTCATGCAACACTTTGAAATCAAAAAGGCACATGATGACTTAGAACAATATGTAAACCCAAGAACTGGATAACAAAGTCAGGAGATGGCTGTGTAAGGAGGAAAAAGAAGTTCCTCTTGTTGCCTTTGCAACTTCCATTTCTGCTTTTAAAAGTAAAAAAGAAAGGGAAGGGAAGGGAGCATATGGGAAGGGAGAAGAACTTTCCTTTCCCAACAGCTTGAATTTTCAATTCAAGGAAGAAAGGAGAGATGACTCTCATCCAGTTAGAGCAAGATTTAAGTTCATGGCCACTCTGAACTCTTTTTGATGATGATGATGATGATGATGATGATGATGATGACAATAACAATAATAATAATAATAATAATGTAATAAAGGATAGGAAAAGGGCAAAGGACAGGAAAGTAAAAGAAAGAGACAGAGGGGCTAA
>QLTV01001697.1:633422-685758 GCA_003457575.1 Thermophis baileyi | reverse complement strand
CTATGAAGCGGTATATAAGTCTAAGTGCTATTGCTATTGCTAAAGGCAAGCAAGGGTAGTACCAATAGTAATAGGCACCTTGGGTGCAATCCCAAAATAACTGGAGCACCACTTGAACACAATTGGCATTGACAAATTCGCCATCAGTCAATTGCAGAAGGCGGCTTAATTGGAACAGCTTCCATCCTGTGACAATATCTGTAACACCATCAAACATCCAGATCTGCCTATCCCAGGTCCTTGGTAAGGACTCGATGGGTGGACAAAAATGCCAAACCCGGTCTGAACATCTGGATGTGCAATGAATTATTACTATTATATACTTTATTCATTAAACATGAAACTCAGTTAACTGAACATTCAAAAATGCATCACAAATACCATTGACTGGTGCTAATGGTTGATACAGGTTGCTGCCAGCATCCTAGGTATCAACCAAGTACCTTCTTAAGATGTATGATGTTCCAAGTAGCGCAGTTTTTTGCAGTTCCGCTGGTGTTATTGTAGGAAGCTGCAATTTGTTGATGCATTTTATAAAATTCTTGGACATGGTACCAAGTGCCCCGATGACAATGGGTATCACTGTTACATGTTTCATCCATAATCACGTAGTTTCAATGGCCAGGTTGCGATATTTCATGATTTTTTTTCCAGTTCTTTTTCTTTGATTCTGGCATCTCCTGGTACCGCGATGTCAATAAATTGCACGTTTCAGTTGTATTCCAAATGACGATCCATCTGTATTAGAAAGTCCCACAAGATCTTCACCTTTTCATTTTCAATAACTTTTTCCACTTTATGTTCCCATGACTTTTTGGATGATGATGATGATGATGATGATGATGATGATGATGATGATGATGATGATGATGATGATGATGATGATTCTAAAATGCAAAGATATAAAACTAACACCGACTAAAAATATATAAAAGGTAAAAATAAAAGAGAAATAGGAGGAAGAAAAAGAAATAAGAAAAAAAAAGAGATATAAAGAAAGGACTTCCTTCATCAGTACAAACAAAATTCATAACTAATCAACCTCTCTAATATTTCAACAAAAGAGCTTGTCTTCTCATACCACATCTCTTATCTATAAATAAATTATAAAGCCATGTCATTCAAACCTAAATAGCAAAAGTCCATTAAGAGTTACCAGAAATAACAACATATATGTTTTAATCTTAATCAAATAAATCAGTTCCAAATTCCTTTCCTTTATTTTTAACACAGTAACTTACTATTTTTAAAAAAAAACAAACAAAAACAAAAATGTTCTTCCCATCTATTATCTAAAAACAATTTTTAAAGCCTTGTCATTCAGACCTAGTCAAGAAAAATCCATTAAGAATTACCAGAAATAACAACATATTAAGAATCTTAACACATTTAAACAGCATTTCACAAGTTGATTTCTTATCATTATTTCTGTCTCTTCTCAGAAATTCCTTCACAAATTTACCAGAGGTGGTAATATCTGTTTTATTTAAACAAACAACAAGAACTTTTAACCCAATAGTTTGCCACTTTATCTAAAAATACAACAAAACAGTCTCTTCATCCCTGAATGCCTACTGCACATTCACTTTTGAAAATAAAGAGATGCTTGCAATATATATTGTATTCAGTGTACTTTGTCCAAAGAAAAGTGGTTAAGGTGTTGGTTTAGAAAAGCAGAAGACTGTCAGTTCTAATCCTTCCATGAAAACCAGCTGGGTGACTTTGGGTCAGTAATTCTTTCTCAACCCAACCCAAGAGTTGTCAATGTGGAGAAACTAGGACTAATTAGGTAGGTATTGCCATCTTGAATTATTTATAAAAACCATAAAGATGGGGAAAAATATAAAATAAATAAATTATGGAATATGAACCAATAAGTGAAAATCATGAGAACTTTCAAGTGAAGATGCAGTTCCCAATGCTTGACTAAGATGAGCTCCCTGTGGCTCACATGAGATCATAACCAGGGACTTGAACATTTGAAAGCAATTTGGGAATATTCCTGAACAAACAATATTTCATCTGTAGATAGGGAAATGTTTCAAGGCAGGTAACACTGTTTCAAAAAGAAAACTGTCACTGCATTGTGCCTCAGAGGGCAGTTTGTATTTCATTGAAAATGAGTCTTAGCTTACCTCACTTGAGATTCCATCACAAAACTGTCCTTGAATTATTAGATAAAAGAACCCCCATGCAGATCTATCAACACGTCAACTTTAAGTACTTTGAAGGCAACAGAGGTTTGTCTCTCAGGTGAGAATAAAAGCATGGGAAACATAAATAATTTATTCCTTTTTATTTTTCTGAAGGAAGCCCTCAGCTATTGGGTTGCCAGAAAAAAGAGGGTAGTTGACAGTGGCCAATATCCAAGTAAAAGCAAAGTAGCCAAAAAGCTGATTGACTAACAGTTCTATGCAAGAGCTTTATAAGATTTACAAAGATAAAATGCTGCCTAAACTCATAGTGTCCTGATATTTGATTGAGTGAGAAATTCTTCAAAACAGCCTGGTTCAATTTCATGTACATTTTAAACTATATTTAAGATGGAAAGGCTTACAGAAATATGACTCAGCTAATTGCCTCTGTGTAAGCAGTGTGGAGAATGACTTAATGGGTGCACAGATCAAAACATTACATAAAATGAAAAAAAAATCCTGTGGAAGTTATAGTGGTGATGCTCTGTTATCCATTAATAGAGGATGTTTAATGAAAATTATTGAAGAAATTAAATATGTAGTATAAATAAATAAGTAAGGATAACTCAGAAATTTACTTTTCCTGCTACATAGTATTTTCTCCTAAAAACATAAGCAGATCCTGCTGGACAGAGTCTTGGTCCATCTCTTCCAACAGTGGCCAACTAGTCCCAGCAGATGGCCTTCAAAGGCAGTCACATTGCTATCAAGGCTAATAGCCATCGATCCTTATGACTTTTTTATTTATTTATATTTATTTATTTGTCAAACACGTATAAGATAACAGATATAGGAATAAACATGATTATGAATACAGGATAAGGATACCAATAAATGGGAACAGTAGGACAGGAATGGTAGGCACGTTGGTGTGCTTACAGACCTCTTAGGAATGGGAAGTCCACAGTAGACAGTCTAAGGTTAAAGTTATGGGAGTTTGGGGAAGTAACTACAGAGTCAGGTAGTGCATTCCAGCATTGACCACTCTGTTGCTGAAGTTGTATTTTCTGCAATCGAGTTTGGAGCGGTTTACCTTAAGTTTGTATCTATTGTGTGCTCTTGTATTATTGCAATTGAAGCTGAAGTAGTCATTGACAGGTAGGATGTTGTAGCAGATAATTTTGTGTACTATGCTTAAGTCAAACCGAAGGCGGCGTAGTTCTAAGTTGTCTAGTCCCAAAATTTCAAGCCTGGTGGCATAAGATATTCTGTTGTGAGCAGAGGAGTGGAGTATTCTTGTCATGAAATACCTCTGGACTCGCTCAATTGTATATACAGTGTGCATTCCAGGCAGACGAGCTGTATTCGAGAATTGGTCTGGCAAAGGTTTTGTATGTCCTAGTTTGCAGTACAATGTTACCAGAGAAAAAGCTTCACAAAATTAGGTTAACAACTCTTAATGCCTTTTTTTTTTTTTTTTTACAGTGAGCTCTGGCACTTAGATTATTAGAGATGAGTACTCTAAGGTCCTTAACTGAGTGAGGATCATCAACAAGGTCGTGATCATCTAGTTTGTATTTTGTGTTCTGATTTTTTTTTTTTTGCCAATGTGTAAGACAGAGCATTTGTTGGTTGATATTTAGAGTTGCCAATTGTTTGACCATTCTGACACATAGTCAAAGTCTCTTTGTAGGGCAGCAGCATTGTCGGTGGTGTTGAATAGTTTTACATCATCAGCGAAGAGAACGCAGTTGCTTATGATATGATCGCAAAGGTCATTTATGTAAAGTATAGAGTGTGGGTCCTAAAACGCTGCCTTGAGGGACACCGCTGTTAACAGGTGCAGGGTTTGATAGAGTGCTCCCTGTTTTGACTACCTGTTGTCTGTTTGACAGGAATGCAGGTATCCATTTATGCAGGGATCCGGAAATGCCACAAGATTTGAGTTTTAAAAGTAGTTTGTCGTGTACTACTGAATCAAAGGCTTTGCAGAAGTCTATGTAATTTGTGTCTATTGCTTTACCCTGGTCGAGTTGTGTAGTCCATATGTTTTTGCAGTGTAAGAGTTGCAGATTACAGGACAGATTTTTCCTAAAACCAAACTGCTTGTTAGAGAGTAGGTCGTTTGTCTCTAAGTGGAGGGTAATGGATTGGTTTATGATTGATTCCATGACTTTGCAGGTGATGCAACACAATGAGATTGGTCTGTAATTTTCAACTAGGCTGGGGTCACCCTTCCATGAATTGACCTAATCCTTGTTTGGAGCCAGCACCACATCTTCTGATGACAAATTCAAAAGATTAACTATGTATGGTATAAAAAGTATTTCTTTTTGTCTTTCCTGATTCTTCCAGGATTCGATTTCATTGAGTGACCTCTGGTTCTAGAATTTGGGAAGGGGAAAATAACTTCTCTTTATTCACTTTATCCATACCATGAATAATTTTGTACACCATAATCTCAATACTTCCCAAATAAAAGATTGCTTTGAGAAATTAAACTGACCAACCCTTGATTCAGGATTTTTCACTGTGTAAGACAATATTTTGATTTCTATTGTGAATCCCAGGAATTGTTCTAGAGATATATTACTCTCACACACTTCTGTCACCCAAAATCAATAGATGTCAGGAATGAAAGGGATCACGTTGTACCTACAGCCTACAGCTTTCAAATTTGAAAAACCTGCCAAGAAAAAAAAAAGACAGAAATGCAAGTTCAGCATCATGAACTGATCTCTAGAATAAAACAGCTGGCAAAAGATACATCTGTAGCTTCTTTAAAAAGTCCCAAACTTAATCTTATTTTAATAAAAGTTTGGAAAAAAATGAGATGTTGAGTCAGATATAATTATTGGGTAACTTGTCATGGAATATTCAATAAAGCATATTCAGTGGCTAATATATGATGGTAAATGATAGCTAATTTTCAAACTGTATGAACTATGGATTTCATTAGAAGCTTATTAAGCATTCATTAGCAGCTCATTAAGCATTCTGCGTTGGTAAAGTCCAAAACAATTGTGGAAAAGTGGTCATACACAAAGGAGCATAAGACACATTCTCAGTTTCATAAACAATTCATCTGAGGCACTATTGGAGCATAATGCCTCAAATGAATTCACTTCTGGTCTTGATTGTACAAGAATATGCCAAGAACATCTGAATATTCTCCAATTATAAATAAGGATTATATGAACACTATCTGATATCAACCAGTAAATTCCAGTATTTGGGGGGAAATCAGTGGTGGGTTGCTGCCGTTTCGGACCAGTTCTCCAGTACCGGTGGTGGAAATTTGCCCCTGCTCGCCAAACCGGCAGCGATGGCAGGGTGGACATGCCCCCGAACTAGTTCTCCGGTCGACGCTCCTTGAAAGCGGCTTGCAAAAAATCCTCTGCGCATGCGCAGAAGCTTCTGCACATGTGCAGAGTGTCATTTGTGCAACATGACGGGGCGAAACGCGCACTTCCGACGCGATGCGAACCGGTAGGGAAGGTAAGTACAACCCACCCCTGGGGGAAATGGAAATGGAAAAGCTTTTTGGGAGAGCTTTTTTCATCTCACTTCTGTCATAAACTATCATTGGGTAGTTTACATTGATATGGAATTATATTATGGCACTTCTGATAAGTTTCTACCTACATCTGTCAGACTTGGGTTGTTGGCTTGGAACCAAACCATGAAAGAAGAACTAAAGAGGATGTGGAAAGTAAAGGTCAAACTTGTGCCAATGGTAGTAGGGGCACTTGGAGCTGTGATTCTTAAGAGTGGCTCCAACAGATACTAGGAACAACATCACAGCTTTCCGTCCAGAAAAGTGCAATCCTAGAAACAGCTAAGATCCTATGCAGAACCCTCAAACTCCCAGGTCTCTGATAGAGGACCCAAGATTGAAGAAGACACATACCACCCACAAGGATGAGAAGAGAATTTTTTATACTGAAATACATATCAAATAATATAGTGATTATTTTTAAATTGCAAGCAAATTTATCTCTAATTTTGTCTAAAAACTGGCATACAACTATGTTAATGTGACTATCAGAAAAAAAATAGATTGACATAGTGCTGGGAAGGATGTTATCATGAAAGCAAAAACTGTTAAGAAAATGGTTATAATTGGGAATAATGAAGATTTCTAACAACAAATTGTTAAATGGTTAAATGACAAAATCTCTTATTAGTCTCTTACTGCAGTGAAGATTCAAAACAAGGTTTGTGTCCCTCTGCAATGGGCCTTTCCTCACTTGTACTTAACCATGGCATAAAAGTGCTCAGACAATCTCTTTTTCTTCTGCTATATCCTCATGAGATTCCCTTCATCATTTTTACATCTCATACATGAGCAAGCTTAAATATATTCTTAACTGTTCAAATGTTAAGTTGATGTGTTTTCCCCTCAAGTAGGGAATTTGGCATGACAAGCCATGAGAGTTGTAGGTGCAAACTGACATTCTTCACTAGTTGATTAATGACATCTCAGCCTTATAACTACTGGTCAGGTCAGTTTGGTGTGGGCACTACTCTCTTCTCTCTTGAACATCATCTCCCAGGGAAATTCTGCATTGTATGATAGGAAAGTGTGCTCCATCCAAACCAGATTCTTCCCATTCATCCACCATGTGTCTGAGCCAATTTTGGAGCATTTAGATTAATATAATCAGAACAGGTTTTGACAGATGGTTTTATCTGCCATTCTAGTGATCAGTCAGAAGGTGCATCCACTTCATTCCCTGCCATATTAAGGAGCGATTGGGGGATATTTTCATGTTTGCTGTTGTGGGGAAAGGAAAGGTAAGGGTGAAGAAGGAAGGGAAACAAAGCCAGAACAGTCCATAACCCTTCCCTTAAAATGCCCTGTATAGAGTAAATAATATTTTTATTTATTTATTTATTTGTTGGTCAAACATGTACAAGATAGCAGGTATAGGTATAAACATAAACATAATCAAAGTGAATACAGATAGATGAGGACAATAGGACATTTGTGTGTAGCAGAGTAGGAACTGCTAGTGACTGCAAGTAATGAAGAACACCACACACTTAGTCCATGAATCTTTCTTCAGAACTCTCTTCCTTTTCTTTGAAACGCAAAATGCATTTCATCCAATTGAATGAGAACCAGTGGGGGGAAAAGTAGGAATTTTCTCTAATTGGTACAACATTGGATGGAACATTTTTAATTTTAGAATATATTGATGAAATCCCAATGCTGGGAAGAAACCACTATTAAGGGTATCTTATACACAAAGTAGTAATATCTCATATAACTGGAGACAGAGTCAAGTTTAAGGAAAGAAGTCCCCTGCTAACAATGGTATATTCCTCATTCTACATCCCTTGTCCTTGTATTGCTTTATATGTTTAAGAGTTTCTTGTGCAGGTGTTCTTCCAGCCTTCAAAGGACAAAAAAAAGCAGTCTCTCCTACTTTAGTTATTGAAAACTCTTACACCTATCAACTATAGTGGTGATCAAACAAAATTTTCCTATTCATACAAATGAATGGGAAGAATGATGACTAGACAGTTTTTAAATTCTAGTTTTATTATCCAGATGGTGCTACATAATTGGCTTTTAGCTGAATTTTACTTAGATTTTGTAGGCTGCATAGCAGGCTGGTCCTTTTGACAAAAACCAACTGGTTGCTAGAATTTTATACTATAAAAGTCAGATAAATTTCACCTCTAAAGGGAGAAAAAAGGGACGCAGTGGCTCAGTGGCTAAGATGCTGAGCTTGTCGATCAGAAAGGTCAGCGGTTCGGCAGTTCGAATCCCTAGCGCCATGTAACGGAGTGAGCTCCCGTTACTTGTCCCAGCTTCTGCCAACCTAGCAGTTCGAAAGCATGTAAAAATGCAAGTAGAAAAGTAGGGACCACCTTTGGTGGGAAGGTAACAACATTCCGTGCGCCTTCGGCATTTAGTCATGCCAGCCACATGACCATGGAGACGTCTTCAGACAGCGCTGGCTCTTCGGCTTTGAAATGGGAGGTAGAACCAGGGGTGGGCTGCTGGGGGTTCGCAGGGGTTCGGGAGACCCTCTAGCTAAGATTCTGTGCAGTTCGGAGAACCCCCACATCCCACTCCTGGCTGGCCCCGCCCCACCCACCCCTCCCCTCCCAGGAGTCCCCTCGCGGCCCGTTTTGGATGCAGGTAAATGCAGGGTCCATGCGGAGGCTTGGGAGAGTGAAAAATGGGCCTACTGGAAGTTCAGAAAGGCCGGAAACAGGCCCGTTTCCGGCCTCCAGAGGGCCTCCAGAGCCTGGGGAGGCCATTTTCGCCCTCCGGGAAGCTCAAGGAAAGCCTCCGGAGCCCGGGGAGGGGGAAAATTCCCCCTCCCCACCATGGTGCAGGAGGCCGACTAGGCCATGCCACCATGGCCACACCCACCCAGCAACCGGGCAGAGAACCCCTTGCTAAATTTTTGAAGCCCACTCCTGGCGAGGGGAACCTTTACCTTTAAAGGGAGCATGTTTCATCTTATTTTAAAACTGACAAACTTTCAGCAACAGTCATAAAGCTATAATCTGAATACAGGTCTGGGAAATGTGATGTTGGATAGCAAACTTAGTGCTATGTTGGAGAACTTCTAAATATTCATTTGAGGTTGTATAAATTCCTCATAAGGATATATTTCTTAATAGGTTTTACATGCATATATTCCCATTATGGTTAATAATATCTGAAATGGTCTTCCTTTTCTTGTTGCTGTCCCAATATAGAGGCTCTAATTCCTCCTAGATTTCCAAGTCAGTATAATCAAAGTTACCCAACAATGGAGAAGATGATTATCTAGGAACATCACTCCAGAGATGTAAGCTACTAGCACTTATTATTTTATCATTTGTATTAAAATATTAATGTGATTATAATACTACATTGTATTTCATATCACAAGGGTCATAATCATTTATAAAAGTAAAAAGTATTCTAATAAGATTGTGGCTCTTTGGATACATGATATTTAAAAATGTCTTAAGATACTTACAAGTAGGTTAATTTGCTCAAATGTAATTCTGCCCCTCTAAAGTCATATCCCAGGTGAAATGGAAAGCATTTGTGTACAATGGTACGATGTAAAACAGAAGTTTTAGACATCCTTTTCTTCTTCAGGTATGTACAAATACAGGTAATTTTGTAAGAAAGAGTCATAATCAAGTTTTCTCAGTGATGGAACTGCATATGTGGTTGAAAGTCAGAAGATAATCTTACTGTGGGCTCTCAAACTCTTCTCCAACGGCTAAACTCAGAGTCCCCTACACTATGTGTGAATTGGGCAGCTATATAAATTTGTTTAATAAACAAACAACCTCCCTGGAACAAATTTAATCTACAGAGGAACTATGCAATGGAGACAGAGAAAATTTCATTTCAAGGAGAATATTTGTGGCTCAGGGTTGAAATGAGGGGTCCTTAGTGCTTTCTGAGTTTCATTGTTTTCTTGCAAACATTTTATTATCCAAGCTAGGTAGCATCATCAGTGCTAATGATCACAGTATTCCAGGTGTGGCCTTACTAAGGCCTTTGTTAATGCAACCTATGCCGCACACAACTAGTTCATATTTACGTCATTGTCCCCTAGGACTGCAAGATTTGTCTCACAGTTATTGCTATTGAGCCAGGTTTCATCTAAGCTATACCTGTACATTTGGTTTTTCTTGCCTAAGTGTAAACCTTACTTTTCTCTACATTGAGTTTCATTTTGTTAGATAGGGCCCAATGCTCAAGTCTGTTCTGGATCTTGAGACTATTTCCTGGGTATTAGGTATTCTTGCCAGTTTAGTGTTTAGTGTCATCTGCCAGTTTAGTGTTATCTGAAAATTTGATGACTTCCCCTTCTATTCATTCAATTAAATTGTTTATGAAGCTATTGAAGAGTACTAGGCCTAAAATGGAAGCTTGGGATACCCCACTGCTTACTTCCCTTCATGTAGATGTAGTTCTATTAAGGACTACATGTTGAGTGTAATTTGTCAGCCAGTTACAAATTCATCTCGTGGTGGTGCTGTCTATCCCACATTTTTCTAGTTTATGAAGAAGTACATTGTGGTCTACTTTGTCAAAAGCCTTACTGAAATCTGAGTATACTATCTCCACAGCATTTTGCTGGTCCACTAAATTAATCACTTTGTCAAAGAATGAAATAAGATTTGTTTTTGACAAACCCATATTGGGTTCTGGTTATAACTTTGCTTGCTTCTAGGTGTTCACAGATCTGTTGCTTGATTATTTTTTCCAGGATCTTCCCAGGTATTGATGATTGGTCTATAGATTCCTGGATCTTTTTTCCCCTTTTTAAAAGATGGGAACCACATCAGCTCTTTTCCAGTCCTCGGTGCTTCAGGATCTTTGAAAGATATGATTCAATGGTTCCAAGATCATATCTTCCAGTTCCTTCAGAACTCTGGGATATAATCCATCAGGTCCCAGTGATTTGGACACATATAGAGCGGACAGGTGTTCTCTTACCATTTTCTTGCTTATTTGTATTCCTAGTCTGTCTTTTATGGTTATGTTTTTGGTAGATTGGGCTACATTTTCTTTTTGCATGAAGGTAGATGCAAAGAATAAATTCAGCAGCTCTGCTTTATCTCTACTGCCCATTATTTCCTTGCCATCTTCTCCTATTAGTGGACAGATTATTTCCTTGACTTCATTCTGAGCCTTAGCTTTCCTGACTTCATCTTTGCAAGTTCGGACTCTTTGCTCCTGCCCCATTGTCCACATATTATACAGTGGGATTCCCAAAATAATATAGCAACACAACCAAGGAGCAATTAATCACTATCCAAAAGGTAGGGGATGGAACTAGAGGGACAACTATACTGGTGCTAATTCTTACAAATAGAGAAGAAATGATAGAGGGGGTTGAAGTTGCCATAAGTTTGGGTGAGAGTGACCATGTCATATTGGAATTCAATATAATGCAAGCAATAGAACATAATCAAACCAGTGTCTTAGACTTTAAAACTTAGACTTTTACAACTGGTTGGCCTGCAGATGTCCTATGATCTTCATAATAGGGAAAGGGATTGCTATTATTCTCAGCATTTTCCTTGCTTAGTTGCAGAATTTGCTTTTTTGCATTGTGTTCACTTAATTCCTATAGCAATGCTTACCCGTGTTTCCCTGAAAATAAGACCCTGTCTTATAGGTTTTTTGCCAGCAAAAAAGGCACCAGTCTTATTAGTTCAGTACCTTAGTTCAGTACCTTAACTGAATAGCACTCTGGCTGTTTTTGAATGGGGGTAGTTGCAAATTATTTATTGGTGAATAATTTACACACAGTGCCAATTGTTTTATGTGAACTGATATACTTAGTAATAGCTCAGGTGCACTTGATATTATACTTAAACAGTCCTTGATCTGTGCTATGATGTTGATGGCAAGATCTAATTCATAATACTTCAGCTTGAAATACATTGTATTGCAATGCCATGAAACAAAATCCAAACTAAATTGAGTAGGGAGTAAAAAGAGTCAAGGGTGAGAATGTTTTTCCTGAATTTCATTATAGTAAAGTCTTTCTTTTTATCAAAGAAAACGTGCAGAACAAGGCACATAGGTTCCAATTCATAACAAGCTTTTGTTTCCCGAGTGTTTCAAAATCAGTAGTACGACTTTTGCACAATGTAATTTATCCATATTGAACTTCACTTTAGCAAAGCAGTTGCATACATGAAACATATTGCAATTATAGACAAGCTCTATTATGCAAGAGGAATTTTTTTTGGAAACTAGAAGAAATCAGGGATTCCCATATGTATGTGAAAGTGTAGTTATTATTCCCTATATGATACTGACAAGTGACCTTCTATTATGACACTGCTCCTGTGACACTTTGGGACACTGAGAATATCAGTCTTTTGCTGAAACAAAGAGGAACTCTAACCTGTTTGAGGCATCTGTGAGTCATGCCATGAACTGCACTTGTTTAACCATTTACCCACCCAAGCAGAACGTCTAACATTTACAATAGGTAAATACTTACTGTAGCATCTGAGAATTACAGCCCACAGCCCACATCCAAATCCCAGTGCAAATGAGTCTCACCATTTGAATCATCTCACAATGAGTCACACCTTGCTGTGTTTTCAGAGAGAATAAGGAAGAACCAAGGAATTTTGGAGTATAGGGCCCTCCATGTGCTCTGAGGTCCATACAAGCAACAACAACCATAATGGAAGGAGAAATTGTTCTCATGCATTGCAAGAGTTGGTTTGTCTATAGACACATGCAACACTTTATAAGGGACTCTTTTTTTAAAAAAAAAGTGCAATTTTTGTAATGAACATTTGTGTCTTGAATATACAAATAGTATGTTCATTATCTACAGATGACTCATTGTTTCTACAAAATAATGTTTGGATTCTGTTTATTAAAAATAAAAGAAGAAAAGAAATAAGTGATTTGTTTGGCATAAAAAGCTATATTTATAAACTGTGGCTATAGTCAAGTGTCCCTACATTATACATTTTCAGGATACAAATTTACAGTAAGACTATGTTAAAATTATTAAGATGATATCACATCTGTTTTGAGCACCAGAAAGGTATTTGAAACACCAGTTGTTTTATATATCACTCACTCAGGGGCTCCTTATCCAGGGCCTCAGAAGGCAGGAAGAAGCAATCAGCAGATGGTTCTTCTGTATAGATTTTGCTGAAAATAATAAAAGTTGCACATGAACACATTCTGCAACTGTTATCCATTCCCAGAGATCTTGCACAGAAGGGATCCCCTTTAGACAATGCCCAACAATTAACAACTAACTGAAAGGAATAGTAGCCAGTGAGATGGAGTGGGCCTAGTCTTGAAATACATTTCAGATGCTGATGTTCTTGCAAACTCAGGAGGGCGATGAGTGCAGAATTAGATCTTAATATTAGAAGTTCTAACAGTCCTACACACATCTTGTTCAAATCACATTGAAATTCCCAACCCACCCTTCCCAGAAAACAACTGAAAACGGACAATTTTCTTTATGTATGTGTTGTGATCATTGTTTTTTTTTTAATGTTTGTGCATTGGATTCAGACAGCAAACTGTGTGTACTTCAACTGTTATCACAATGTGGTCAAAAGGTCTGTGTCTTTCATAATTTACACACATTGGTTCATTACAGCATAATATCAGGCTAGTGAAAACCAAGGGTGTGGTATTATAAGCAGTATTGGTAGTGCACCTAGATATTATATTATCTAACTTGAAAATATTTCTAAGATTCCCCCATTTTTTTTCCATGATAAAAATAGTTTTCACCAAACGTTGGTGGTGCACACGCACTACCAGCCACTCTTCGCACCACACCCCTGACCGTGATTGAAACGCAGGTTCTTGAGATTGTTGATTTAAAAAGTATTACAAAAAATTTCCATACAAAAAACTATTTTCATAGAAATCTTGCATTTCCACAAATAAATCTGAACATTCTTTTCCCTCTTGTTTTTGGATGAGGGAAAAAAAGGCTCAAGAATGTTGCTCATTTAAACACCATTGATTGTGTTGAGAAATGCAGTCCAGTTTTTAAGTTCTCCACTTTCCCTGCTGGTTAGGTGGCCCATCTATACTTCAGCTACTTGTGAGAACGCCACAGGCTCCCTTGAGTTCATTTTGAAGCAGGAACAAGAGTTTTCCAGACCCCCTTCAGGGCTACAAATTACACTCTTCTGCTATATCAAATGTGTACTTTGCTTCACAGTTAAACAATGACAGAATTGCTTATAGTTAGGCATCATAAGGAACATCATCTTTAAGAAAAGAAACTGAGGGAAAACTTTTTTTCCCCTTATTTAAAATATGGCCCACCTCCTTTGGGTTCTCTCCAAGCTCCAACACAGATGAATTATGTGATTTTCTATTGGCATAGGTTTTTAACTTTATTCAGGTGAATGACACAGCGAGAGAAACAAAAATTGCAAGTAACACTTCTGTTTTCATTCTTCTATTTACGGTTTCCTTTTTCATGACTTTCCCTCCGAATAAGCTCCTATCAGCTGGCAGGTCCATATTGACTTTGGTCAGCAATTACAAGATCTTCTATGCTCAAGAGTACAGAACAGAGTTAGGCTGTTTTTTTCCCCCTATGAATAGAGTTTTGAGCTATTATTTTTTAGAAACTCCTCTGGTACAGTAGTTACTTTCTTGAAGCTGTTTGATTGCTTCTCCAGTCCCTGGCAAATGATGCACTTCAAAAAGAAACCTGCCATTTCTCACTGCGACGCCAGAAAATTCCCATAGAACTTTTGCTTGTTACAGAAAGGTGGACCCCATGACAAACGGTGGAATGCCAACACCCCGACCCCTCCCCCCTGACAAATACGGTTGCTCTGTGATGCTTGTGATTCGAGTCTGGCCTTTGCAACTGCTTAGATCTCAGAGTCTCTAGTTCATAGACACAGCGGCATGAGGTAACTCATTTTATTTTGCACAGGTTGCATATTTCCACAGGAAACATTCTCGCAAACGTTGGTTTGGATGGGGGGGGGGGAAGGAAAGGAAAGGAAAGGGAGAAAAAAATAACAGTTTGTGCTTGGGGTTGGGTGGTCTCCCAGCTCTATGCCATAGTTTCTTTTCCTGGCAACCTTCTGTCATTAAATGTGTGCATGTTGATAACCTCTTCTGTCTTCACAATTACAGGAGCCTGTGGTTTGTGTTTTAACCGACGCTGACATTTCAAGGACATTCTCAGCTCCTCTACCATGGCACTACAAAAGGACCTCTATAGGAGAAGTGTGGGGGGGGGGGAATGAAAAGAAGAAAATAGAAAATCATAAAATTATTATTGCTGTTATTACAGTAGCACATAGATTAATTAATCATTTGATGTTATTAATCAAGTCATTTATTTTCAATTTCTAGCTGAAGCTTAGGCCAACCTAGTAAGTGAAAAAGATTGATTAAAAATCTGCTCCCAAGTCTAATACTCCTTATGGGCAACATTGCAAATTTTGAGTCATTTCTCATCTGGAATTATAAATCTTCTGATTGCTCAGTCCTCCCAACCCTTAAATATATGTTGTGCTTCTGCCAAAATCTCCTAACAACATTGTTATATTTTAAATATGCATCTCGTATGGTTAAACTGCCACCAAGCTGTTTCGGCTTTCTGAAAACATTTTATTTTCTAAGTAGGTTCTAATAATGTACATTACATATAAAGAGTTGATTCCATGTACTGTATATTACTTGGTGGTTTAATGAGGCGGTGATTGGATGAGTCACAGCTGATAATTGCACACATGGAAAGTGATGTAGCTGAAATGAAACCATTTCATTTTTTGCATTCTGCTGAAACCCCCTGCATCAATGATTACTGTTGCACAAATGGAAACCATCAATGGATATTCCAAAAGTCATCAGCTGATGAACATACATGGTCACAGGTATTCTCAGGATAAACGTGCGTTCAAACACCTCTTTTCATGAGTTGCTGCTAGCAAAGGTCTTCAGATCATGACATTCTGAATCTTCAAAATAATGCATATTTATTCTGCATAAATGTCTAGTTTAAATATTGCTTTTGTATTAAATAGTGCTAAGTTAAATGTATAATAGTACTGAATAATCAGATATCAACAAAACAGATCAAAAGGTTGAAAGCTACACCCAAGGAAAGTTAAAATAATGACAAAATGGAACAGGTTTTTATATTGCATTCATCTGTTTTAAAATATTTACTTTTCTTTGATATGTACCCTGGAATTCAGCAATCGCTCACTCATGTATAAATTACACCTAGACCAATAAAGGAGAATATTTGTAATTCAGGTTTGAAAGGGTTGACGTTTCAAAGAACACCAATGACCCCTCATTACATCTAAAATCAACAGGGACCTTGTCTCAAAGGTGCTTTTTCAAAAGGCAACTGCGCTATGTTTTTTCCTTGAGGAAGAAGGTGTTTTGCTTCTCATCCAAGAAGCTCCATCACTTCTTGGATGAGAAGTGAAACATCCTCTAAATTCATTTTTTTACTACCGGTTATGTGGGCGTGGCTTGGTGGGCATGGCTTGGTGAGCGTGGCAGGGGAAGGATACTATAAAATCTCCATTCCCACCCCACTCCAGGGGAAGGATACTGTAAAATCTTCATTCCCTCCCCACTCCAGGGGAAGGTTACTGCAAAATCTCAATTTCCTCCCGATCAGCTGGGACTCGGGAGGCAGAGTATAGATGGGGGTGGGGCCAGTCAGAGGTGGTATTTACCGGTTCTCCGAACCAGTCAAAATTTCTGCTAGTGGTTCTCCAGAACTGGTCAGAACCTGCTGAATCCCACCTCTGATCCTCTTCCTCAAGGGGAAAAAAACATAGTCCAGTTGCCTTTTGAAAAAACATCTTTGAGACAACTATGACCTGGATGACCGAGAATCTCCATAGGCAACAGGAACCTTATTGTCATTCCCAACAAGGGAGTAACAAGGAAACTGGAAACCAAATGGTTTGAGAGCATTATGCTCAGCATACTATCAGGTATGCACTACTTAAAATACTTTTGGAATATAGTCAGAAACAATCCACGCCTAAATTATTCCCTTGCGTTGCAAATCAAAAGAAACAAAACCGTGTCCTCTTGCTCTGCGTAATCCTGTCAGGAACGTTAAGTATACAATGGCGTAGGAATTCCAAATGCTTTGTTCGCAATGAAGAGTTTGCAAACAAAAGAGCTTTTGCAAAAAACAAAAAGCTTGCGCATCCTTTCAATGCATTGTTTGATGCTCCCCCTTGAAGTACATTGTAAAGTTGAAGGAAGTCCTAGGCTTTTGTTTCTTTGATCAAGTTTCAATCAAGTTTAATAAGACAAATCAGCTTAAAAACCATAGGGAGATGCATAATTGAGGCTACAGACTATATCTACTACCTGTCAGGCTTCGCGAGTTGACACTACCAAGGTTATCATAAACCAAACTCGGGTTTTGTATGGTTAACAGTAGGTCATCGGAAAAAGAAAACCTGTCAATGTGGCTTCATTTTTGTCAGGGTGTCTATGTTGTTTCAACACAACCAAGTGTATAGCACTCATAATAGATTTGTTACTTCTGGTGATTTGATCATTTTGGCTGAATTTTAGTAAACCCAAAAGGAGAAAAAGCCAACATTTGAAAATATATCTTCATACATCCTTTATTGTTGGAACAGTAGTCTTTGTACTTATACCTACACATGCACAGATATGGGCTTACAACTAAAAGTACCATTTCAAATCAAATCCAAGGAGTTCTACGATCACAAGATATGTAATTTTTTCTGCAGGTATTTCTGCTGTTTTATCATACAGTCCTCTACACTTTGCACTGGTTTCCCCAAACCAAAATTCATTAGTGCCTGATTAATTTAAGACACAGAACAGCTTCCTGTGACCATCAAATCCCAAATCGTAATGGTTACAATGAGCCAATTGTAATCCAATACAAACAACTATGGGGCTGTTGTGCTCTCTCTTCCTCTCCCCATATGTGGGGTACCTGAAGACAAGTTTAGTATCTATTATGAGTTGGAGTATATTATGTATAGATTGTATAGACTTTTTTTTCCCCAGCTAGTTTTCCTCAAACTTTCCCAGTTGTCAAATTAGAGTCTTTTTTATTTATCTTCAGACTTCCTTTTGTATACAGTGAATATATATCTTGATAAGCTGTCCCTGAAGAACGGTGTGAAGGAAACCCCATGCATAAAATGAAGATTTTGCCACTCTTCAGAGCAAAAGGACTTACAGAGTTACAATGTTCTGTGACCAGTTTTCCCACTTGTTTTTTTTAGTCCAAAGTAGCCAGGTGTGACTCAAGTTAAGAATGTGCTGTAGATATAGAAGCTCTTCAAGCTCTTCACTGTTTCCCTTCCCATTTTCCTTTCATATGGATAGATTATATGACAGAGAGACTGACAAACAGATAGACATATGGATGGATGAATAGATAGATGGATAGACGGTCCTTCTTCAACAGAACAATAACAGCTGGGGAAGATATATTAGACTGGGAAAACAACAGAGAAGGAAAAGCTGAAAGTTTTCTCTCAGTATTATTTTTTGGATTTATTTCTGACACTCTGCCCCTACTTGGATCTACATACATGGTGACATAGGAGATCAAGTATTAGGAAATTATTTAATTCGATCCTAGGAAAGAAGAAATGAAAAATCTCTATCTAAAGGGAGCTCTATCCTGAAAGTTCTGAATTATATTCATGAATGTATTTTGCACCTCCTTTTTGCTTTGTTAAATTCTACCCACCCAGCCACCCAACCTCCCAAAAGAAGGAACAGGATTAAAAAAATGCAAAAGCTGATGTGTCTCTGGAAGCTACAGCTGGCACAGAATGCAGCCATATGGACATTTCTTGGGGCCTCTAGAGTAAGCCATGTTGTACCGTGTTTCCCCGAAAATAAGACCCTGTCTTATATTTTTTTGAACCCTGAAATAAGCGCTTGGCCTTATTGCCATGCACTCAAAAGCCTGATAGCAATAGCAATAGCGCTTAGACTTATATACCGCTTTACAGTGCTTTACAGTCCTCTCTAAGCGGTTCACAGAGTCAGCATATTGCCCCCAACAATCTGGGTCCTCATTTTACCCACCTTGGAAGGATGGAAGGCTGAGTCAACCTTGAGCCGGTGAGATTCGAACCGCCGAACTGCAGCTAGCAGTCAGCTGAAGTAGCCTGCAGTGCTGCACTCTAACCACTGCGCCACCTCGGCTTATTATCAGGGGATGTCTTATTTTGGGGGAAACACTAACCACTGTGCCACCTTGGGCTTATTATCAGGGGATGTCTTATTTTGGGGGAAACAGGGTAGCACTGTTGTGCAAGCTGCACTGGTTGCCACTTTGCTTCTAATACTTCCAATTCAATACTTCATATTGGTTATTATCTTTAAAGCCCTTTATGGCATGGATTCAGGTTACCTGACGAACTATCTCACCCCATGGCATTGGCCCACCTCTTCCCCTGTGCCAGCAGAAGGGACATGCTGTGAACCCTGTCAATCATGGAATTCTGGCTGGGAGGAGGAGTACATTTTCTGCTGTGGCTCCTACCCACTGGAACATCTTGTTGGATCTGAAAGTGGTTAAAGGACTGAGATAAGACTCCACATCCACCCCATGTGTATCTTGCTCCCTTCCTTGCCATCTTTGTTCCTTTTAAGTCAATTGTAATGTTAATTTTTATTATTTTATTATTTTATCTTGTTACTTACTCTTACTTACTCTAGCTTAATAAAAAGAAGGACTAGGGGGTGACATGATAAGCAGTGTTCCAATATCTAAGGGGCTGCCACAAGGAAGAGGGGGGTCATCCTATTGTCAGCTCCAAAGCAACTGAGGGTAGGACAAGAAGCAATAGATGGAAACTAATCAAGGAGAGAAGCAACCTAGAACTAAGGAGACATTTCCTGATAGTGAGAACAATTAATCAAAAGTGGAATGACTAGCCTCCAGAAGTTGTGGATGTTCCAATACTGGAAGTTTTTAAGAAGAGATTGGACAACCATTTGTCTGAAATGGTATAGGGATTCCTGCCTGAGCAGAGGATTGGACTAGAAGACCTCCAACTCTGGTCCCTTCCAACTCTGTTTATTCTAGTTGTTTGTAAGCTGCCTAGAGTCGCCTCTGAGTGAGATGGACAGCATATACATTTAATTAATAAATAAATGTTTTCTCTTTATTAAATATTTTCTTGCTCAAACTAGGCAAAGATATCTATGTGTTGAATAAATTCTCTGCAGCGGTCATTTTACAATATGGAAGTGCAGTAATAATCATACAATAGAATCTAAAATATTCCAAAAATATTATGAAAGGTTACTGTAAAAAATAGGAGGATAGCTTGGTGTTTATTAGATGTTGCAAATTTCTTTAATATTCTCTTTCTCTCGTTCCTAACAACTGCATGGTCCTTTCCAGGAAGAGCTAGGCCTGCTGGAGACATCTTGCTAGGTGCCTCTCACCTTTGGTAGCACCACTTGGTTTTCCAGTTCCCTGCAATATCAAGTGTCTCCACACACATAATAGTAGATCATAGAAATTCATGAAACTGGTCTCTGCTATCTGTATCTGATATACATAAATCTGTAGTTCACTCAGTGGCTTTTTTCAAGTCAACAACAGCAAACAAATTTGAGACTCAGTAACTGAGATTAATTAAATACATATAGGCCTATTCTTATGTATATATCAAAACACTTATGTACTCCAAGAGTTCTTTATTGGCTCATAAGACAACATGTTGTGTAATTATTTGATATACATATAAATAGTATTGGAGAAGAGAAAGAATACGTATATTGTAACTTCCCTTTGTTCTTGTTTTAATTTTTGAACGGCTCTACCACTGTTTCCCCGTCTAGTTTTCTTAAACAAACATATTCCATTTTTTCCCCATGCTTAACACTAATCTCTTTACTTTAAGGAAGTTCATATAAAATTGAGTGTCAAAATTTAGTAGGAATCTACAAGCTTTTCTCAGAAATTTATTACTTCCAACTTTGCACAACAGATGGTATTTGAAATCTTGTTAAAAAAAAACTTTGCCATTTATACCTGATGTGAGGGTCAGTGTTCTACCATCTATTAGGGCATCTGCATCAAAGTGCTTTTCATGTTTGTTTGCTTTGAGAGTTGCCAGATTTCCCTTAGCCCTTTTTTCCTAATAAGCTTCTGGTCACCATTACTCCAAGAATATAAAATAATGAGGATGTTAGGAGTTGACAGTTCAGATCGTTAAAGCCAAGCAAGAAATGTGAGCTATTGCTAAATTGTTAAAATGAATAATGCATTGTAAAAAAAATTCCCCCAATATTTATTTCGATTTTAAATGGGTATCAGATGATATACGTTGTCTTAATGACCACTGATTTTTTTAGATGATTTTATGCTTGTGATCTCCATTGTTTATGGCAATGTTTAAGGATTGGTTTATCTCAAAATTATTAAAATAGTACATCTGAGAAGCAAAACAAGTAAACCTAGATAACTCACATTTTACAATTCATCTAATTCATATAATTTTAAAACCAGATAGAGGCATCATTTTCTATTTTAACACTATTATAATTAACCATTCAGTTTGGGGGTCAATGGCAGAAAACACTTGTGAAAAGACATTGAAAACTTTGCCTTCACTTGTTTATCAAATAACCCAAGAGATTAATTAATCTCCCGATCCAGAATTTGCCAAGAATAAAATAATAAAAAAAGAGTCTTCTTCAAGTAGTACAAGATTTTAAGGCTGTGGATGACTGGAAGTCTTAGAAACTGCAGAGATTCTATCTAAGAAGACTGAAAGGATTTTTTTTTTTTCAGAGTAGTTTCTACTGGCTTTCCTATTTATAAACTTGAATTATTCTACCAGTCTCTCACTGGTTTGTGCAGTAAGTAATAGAAGGATCTTCCTGTTAGAACTAGCCACAATGTTCTCCTGAAGAAAATAGAATATTATATACTCTTAATTGGAAGATAGTAAAATAAGGCCTAGATATCTCTTAATGTGAACTTTCAGGTCTGCTGATTTCTAACCTTCACCTTTCTTTCACCAAGAGTATATTATGTTGAGGACAATTGTGGTAAGAATGCTCTGGGGATAGGTGAAGTCTTATCTAAAGCCAACATTAGGTTGCTACTAACTAATGAACAAAGGTTTGTCAGTGATGAGTAATTACTAACGATCAACTGAAGTGAAGACCTTTGAGTTTTGCTGACTCACCTGTGGATCTAGGTTGGGGTTGATGGGATTGCACTTGTGTGGTTCCATTCTTCCCTCTCAGAGAGATCTCAGAGGATGATATTGGGCAATTGCTGAGCTGCCTCGTGGGCTCTCTTTCATGCGGAATTCCACAAGGTTTCATTCTGTCATCCTTCCTTTCAACATGTATATGAGGCCACTGGGGGAAGATAATGAAACAGTTTGGGCTGTGGTGTATCAAGAGGTAGAAGATACACAGCCCATTTTTTTTCCTACTTGTCAAAGCAAACTAGTGAAGACACTAATACTTCTTAGGGCCATACATGAAGGTCAATAGTTGTACAGAGACTGGACAAATAAAAGATGATGTGATTGTTATGAAACTCATGCTATTTTGCTGTAGGTTCTGCAGTAAAGTTTTGTTTAAGGAAGTGGGCAGAAGGAGTGCAGTGAGAGAGCAAATCTAGGAGTTCTTCCATGTTTTTAGGATTTTAGAACATAAGACACTGTATTTTCTTGCAAGAGGCTGTTCCCATTCCATAAGGACTATTATAGGATCATTCTAAAAACAGCAAGATACTTGCACTGGAAGCTGGTAACTTTCTGCTAACTTTGGTAATGCTGGAATCACGATAAAATAGATGACTTGCTATTTAAAAGCTTACATATATAAAAAGATCTCAAGTCACTCAATGGTCCAAATTCTGTGGAACTGAACCACTCTCTATTGAGCCAGAAATTTAAGAGTTATTTCTGTACATTTTAAACTACTGGATACTTTAAAGATCTGAACTGCTAATTGTTTGCTATCATGCAACTGACTCCATTGCAATGGTAACTCAGGCAATTATTAGAGAGTGATTTCAAGAAACATATGAAACCGTGGAATATATTGGAGACTGTATCTGAAGATAGTTACCTGTAATATTTTGAAATTAGTAAAAAAAAAAGTTCTTGGAAAAGATAACTTATGCACAAGACTTCTTCGATGCTCAATTAACTCAACATGATTTTGAATCTATGAATCTATTTGCACAATGGATGTGAAAGGAGAGAGAGAGAGACTATATCTTTAACCATAAGTCATGAACTCCTACACTGTTTGTAAAAATTTACTAGTTTACTTCATGTATTAGGAAAGAACATTGTGATTGTAAATTGCTAAACTGAAATGCCCAATTTGGACAAAAACTATGAATCGATTCTTGATAGCCTTTTTCCATGTCTATTAAGGGAATGTTTCGTGAAATATGTCTTATTGTTTCTTTAAACTCAGAATTTCTATATTCTGGTTTTTAGAACAATGTAAGAAGCAAGAGTGTTTTATCTAGCACATAGAAAGAGGAAAACAAAGATTACTGGGCCCGCCTGTAACACATAATACGACTTTCATTCTTCTGTGTCTTCCATGAAGATCTTTCTCTGATCCTTGATAACAAACAACACCATATCAAGGAACAAAGGGCAGAAAACAGTTATAAGTACTAGTCAGTATCCTAACATGGAGCTGCTGCCTTATACATTAATTTCATCTGTGATGCTATGATAAACAGTGCAATAAGCCTGTTTTTCCAACAGGGGAAAAGATTTACATCAGCTGGTGTAGTATCTTTTTTAAGCAAATATTTCTTAGAAACAGTGTTGCAGGAATAGCAATAGCAATAGCAATAGCAGTTAGACTTATATACCGCTTCATAGTGCTTTACAGCCCTCTCTAAGCGGTTTACAGAGTTAGCATATTGCCCCCAACAATCTGGGTCCTCATTTTACCCACCTCAGAAGGATGGAAGGCTGAGTCAACCTTGAGCCGGTGAGATTTGAACCGCCGAACTGCAGCTAGCAGTCAGCTGCAGTAGCCTGCAGTGCTGCACTCTAACCACTGCGCCACCTCGGGTTGGATTGCTTTATCAAATATTTTAAAATGTTGTACTGGTCCCAAATACTACTATTAGAACTCAATTGGCATTTTAAGAAATATTATACCCTTATAACCAAGATTTTTTTTAAAAAAAAAGTCAAGGGTTAATTCAGGAAAAAGTACAAAGAGTTATTTAGACTTGCTATTTTTGTATAAAAGATTTGGGCATATGTATCTACCTGTAAAAAGTTATGGCTTTGTAAACTTTTTTTAAGGAATGTACTTTTAAAAAATAAATTCACAAATGGTCCCAAAGAATAAACTGCTTGGGTTTCATGCACAAACTGTTTCTGTACTGGAAGAAGAAGAAAAATGAGATGTAAATGCTGAGTTTCTGAGCTTGCTGGCCTCTCCAATTTGTATCCTCAAATTGAATACATACTAAAATAGTACAGTCTGTTTTTTACCCAAGATTATTTCCGGCTGTATGATAATGGGACTAAAGTTTAAGCCTAAAATAGATTCACTCACTCACTCAATCAATCAATCCATATCTACATGGTTCACTATCAAACATTGTAAGCCTGATAGTAATGACAGATCCTGAAGGGCAGCAAGTAGCAACTCATAATGGAGTGTGCTATATTAGACCCATCAGATTTTGGGCTGTAAAAATGTGGCAACCCACAAAGAGAAATAGGAAAAGGCTTGGTGCCTCTTCCCTATTACATCTGTCCAGCCCATCAGGTCCTATCAGTTAGGGGTTGTCATTCAGTAGGAGCATGAAAAAGGGCCTTCTCGGCAATGGCCCCTTTTTTATGAAACACCATTCCCCTGACTTATGGCTGCTTCCCAACTTGCTGCTTTCCTGAAAGGCCCTAAAGATGTGGTTTTGTCGGAGAACCTGGGGACCACAAGTGGAAACAGAGCCAATCAAGTGACTGTGTTGTTGTTGCCTTGAGGGGTAGGGTGGGGTTTTAGGAGTTTCATTATACGATAGATTTTTTTTTTAAAAAAAATTGTGAGCTGCCTGCATTACCTATGCATGGGTTGGGTGGCTGTATAATTTTGTTTAATAAATAAATGATAAAATAACCTTATAATAATAGTAATCTTGATTTCATGACCCAGATTGGTAGCCATAGGTATGCCTCCACACATCTTATCTGGATCATACTCAGGATCTGATCGTTTGCAATGAATGATAAGGTGTAGAGAAATAAACCATGACTACATCATAAACTGACATAATGATCATTTGAAGATAGAAAAAGGTCCTGGGCTGAATCTGAATCTCTCTCTCACACAAAAATGCCTAACTTGCACAATTGTCATTAAAGTAGATGATGTTATTTTCTTTCAGACTGTCCAAACGCAAATGCATTACTGTGAAAAAAAAGTTTTAAAAGTTTTATTTTTTCAAGGCTGGTAAAGTATACAAGGTGGAAGTGCTCTGCTTTTGTATTTCACATTAATATTATATCATACTTTTAGCCTCGTTTTCCTTTGTGGAATTTAAGAGTACTTTATAATAATTTATATTACACTAATATTTTCCTAACTTTATTTCTGTGAGTTAATTTGTCTGTCAAGGAGCCATTTGTCATCTTGGCTACTGCTTTAAGAATATAGCACTATCTGTGATATAAATAAAGCATTTGTTTCATATACATGAGTAGAATAGCTTACACCACAGCAAATCAACTACATCGGCTGTAAACAGATGGGTAATTGTTTAATGCAACTTTAGTTTCTGAATATGCTTAGTGAATGTTACAGGCACGGACTGAGTCATTTGCTAATAGAAGCAATTAAAAATGAAAATTACTCTGTACTTATCTCAGAAAACAAATGTGCTGTTAATATATATGCTTATAAAGGTGTGTCTTTGAATTATAAATAATAAGGCAAGAATGGAATGGTATATTTAAAAATGAAAATAAGGATGCAAATATTTTAAAATATTGACTTGAATTTGAAGTAGTTTTCAAGTGTGCTCCTTGGCTCCAATGCAAGCCAAGAGAATCCAATGTAGTATTTCAACTAAAGGTTAAAAATCAAAAAGACCAACTTAGACATTTTCCTTTGATGTTTGATAAGTTCCATGGCTGTATTTTTTTACTCATTTCTTATACTAAAACTTCAAAGCAGCATTGCCTCAGCTGATATCTATTTTTTATGTTAATAAGGAACAGTCAGTTCTTTAAACCTTAATAAATATAATATTTGAAGGTTGTATAAGGAAGTAAGCATCAGAATCAAGCTTCCTGTAATAAAAATTATGCTAGTTATAACTTAGACAATGTAATTGTAATGTAAAGAGAACATAATTTAAGATAATTAAGCTAATAAATTTACAGGAGAGTAAGTTTGGTGTAGTGGTTAAGTAGCTAGAAGCCAGGAGTTCATGAGTTCTAGTCCCACTTTAGGCACTAAGCCAGCGAGGTGACCTTGGGCCAGTAACTCTCTCAGCCCTAGGTAAGACGCAAGAGCAAACCACTTCTGAAAAGCCTTGCCAAGAAAACTTCAGAGATTACCATAGTTCAGCTTCCAGAAGTCAAAAAGTATTTGAACACATAAAAAACCCAAAACAAAACCAAAAGCCATTAAGCATCTTTGTATTTTGTATTTTTGTATGCATGTATATCTATATGTATAGACATACTGTATATATAGATGTATACAGGCACACACGTTCACTTGTATTCACTAAGATACTGAATATCAGAAAACATTACTATTAACCATACAAGGAGTGAACATTTTTAAAAAAAATCAGGCATGTATTTTGTGTTTCTATATTAATTTTAACTTTCAACCCACACAAAAAATGTTTATTGTCGCATATTCGTCCTAAAGCGTTCTCAAACATATATATTATTTGTTAGACATAGCTTTATTTGTTCATCCATATTTGATTTATGGAGGGAAAAGGAGGGGTCTTAATGAAATTGGCAGCACACCGACTGCCAATTTTGCTAAATTGTAACCTAGTTACAAAAACAGCATGGAAGATGGCCCATGATTCCTTTGGTCTTTTCTAATTCAAGAACTGATGAAAGAAAAAGAACAATAATGACAACAACAATAAATGTAAATCTCCAAAATTACTTGATTGCTTTAGATCTGGGTATTTTGTGATGATTTCATAGAAATAAGACTGCTGAAAATTTTCAGGCAACCAATATTAGAATGATGGTATGGTTTAACAAATTTACTCTGATCAAGGCCTTTCTTTTTAAAAAAGCATTAATATATATATATTCCTTGGTGTACAAAGAATGTGTCTTTCACAATACAAATCATAGATATGGATGGTAATCACTGTATGGTTTTGAAATCTTTCCTAGATTAAGAAAATCTAGAACACGTATTTGTAGCTGAATTGCATTACAATAGCAATATATCAATTCATATTTCACCAATTCATTTTCATTTATTTCTTTATTTGGAGCATATCTGAGTTTCCTTTCTTCTTGCTCCTAAAGCTTTCATTAATATACTTTTAAACTGAATGTTCAGTGCTATAAAGATCATTACATACTGTACAATAGTATCTACCTATGTGTTCACACATAGAAGCAGACCAATAGATTTTGATGACTATTTGGCAAAGGGGGGATTTTTTAAAAAAAAAAAATTGATGCTGCAGAGAAATATAGATGGGACCAAATCAAAAAGTGGCATGGTATAGCCTTCAGACAATGAGACATCATTTTTCACTTGATAAACAGACTGAAAAAAGATGCAATGATCGTTTTTAAACTAAACCCTTCCACAGTATTATTAAACTAAGGTGATGGTGATGATGACAATAGGAGCACCTGTGGGAGAAGAGAAAAGCAATGCACTCTGCTATTCCTCAAGACCTCTGCTGACCTAAGAAAAGGTGAGAGACAGCAGCATAAATCCATTTGACATCAGGAATTGTGATTTAGCACCAAAAAGTGAATTACATCCACAATCTTCTGCAGTAAAAAAGTCATCAAATGAGAAATATTTCTGACCATATCAGGCCCAAACCAATTGATATATGTTATCAAGGAGAAAAGTTACAAACACCTCCTTCTTCCTAGCAGTGGCTGCATTCACATGATCAGCTGCTAATGACTTAATGATCGGCAGCTAACAGCTTAATATAGCCAATTCAATTATTTAAAGAAAAAGAGCTGATATGATCAATCCGATGATTAACTTCTGGAATTCTTTTCATGAGAATGTAAGGAAACCATTAACGTAAAAACTGAGAATTTATACACATGGGTCTGCTTCCCCACAGACCCTTTCTTCTCATAGAATTCAAAGCGGTAAGAAGTTGATTAGATCAGAGGTGGGTTCCTCCCGGTTCAGACTGGTTCGCCCGGACCAGTAGCGACCTGCTGGTGATGTCACGGTGATGTCATGGAACCGGTTCTGTCGGTGCCGGTCCGTGGGCGCCGCCATCTCTTTTTTTTTTTGAATTTTTTGGATTTTTTTTATTTTTTTCCCAATTTTTTCCCCCCTGGTTTTTTTTTCCTGCGCATGCGCAGAAGCCGAGTTTCCGGCACTGCGCATGCGTCACCATCTTGGTTTTGGCGTTTTTGGTTCAGATTTTTTGGCACTGCGCATGCCCATGAGGCATGCCCACGCGGCGCGGGAGGAAGCGAACCGGCAGCGAGGTAAGTTAGAACCCACCCCTGGATTAGATAGTCTGATTTGTACGTCTGATGAAACTGTGGGCCAAACAATCCTTGATAGCCCTTAAAGTGCCTCAAGATTTTTGATTGATTATATTGCTACAGACTGGCATGGCCTTGCAACCTCATCAATAAAATAAGCAGTGGCTATTCATTTTTAGAATAGTCATCATTGAGCCTCAGAATCAGCTCAATATATATTGTCATGTTTAGGTTATATGCTAAGAAATAGCCTTTAAATTAAACAAAGACAAATCTCTAATGATAAAACAAGAAAATGAAAATGCACACAGTACAACATGTCTCTAGAATGAAGACGTTATATGGTAAGGCTGTGCAGTGCTTCAAATGTGATTCCAAGAATGTGTTTCGTGGTACATGGTGATACAAACATAACGTATGACTGTAAATCTTTCAAACAGCTGCCCAGAGCAGCTCCCAATTCTATTAACACACAAACACACACAGCAACTTACAAGAGTTATAAAGAAGTAGTACATTTTCATTCACACACACACTGTGGCACATTTTCTGAACTGATCCAAAGTGCTGTGTTGTCTTAATAATATGCGTCATGTGGGTTTTTATAAATCAGGAGGGCATAATCCATGTTAGGCATTCAGCTGAAATGCATCGGGACAGAAATGTGTACTTGCATTAGCTTGTAGTGCTTCCATCATCTTCATTCCAGTGATGTCCAATATGAAGAACTCAAGTAGGTTTCTACCTGCACTAAACTGAAAATGTTTAGAATGCCAACCTCCCAAAAATTATGAATACTTCTAGCTTATCTGAGATGGAATGTAAATCTTATATCATCATCATCATCATCATCATCATCATCATCATCATCATCATCATCATCATCATCATCATCTGGGTTTCTAACTGAAAGAGGCTTCTATGTATGGTTACTTAAAGCTGTGTAGAACTTTCCTTTAAATATGTATGTGGAACATGTGATCATCAGCAGTGAAAGAGAAGAACAGCATTTAGTAAGTCCTTGAACTGGATTTGGCACATAAGTCCCTGTTCTCTATTCCTTTTCATTCAAATTATTATAACCAAGGCTCAGTTTTAAGGTAGAATCTATCATATGCACAGCCATAATGTCCCACTATTATATCTCTATGTAGAAAACACATACATGTAGATCTTTGTGTACCATAAATGAAAGAAAAGATCAGTGCTATATTACAGAAGTGTTTGAACAATTCAAGATTGCTTAATATATGAACTGAGTTGTAATATTAAATCATTGTAAAAATCATATTTTATATATATATATATATATATATATATGCATATTCATTCAATGCTTAGGAAGATAAGTCATGCTGTTCACATCATATTCTCATATATCAACTAAAGCTGCATCTAAGCAATTTAAATGCAACTTCAACTGTATTACAAAACTCACAATAAAATGTTTGAACTTTATATATAAATAAAAATAGTTTTTATAAAAAAATTACAGACTAAGAATACAAAACAGTCACTCATTTCTGACATTGTTTTAAAAAAGGATAAAGCCATTATGATGTATACATTCATGACTGAAGTCCATTTTCTAAAAGAAAAGTTCATTTTAATTACTAAAAACGTCAAAGCTATCTTGACAGAATGAATTCATCCCCCATAATTAGCTAAAAACTAAATTTTCACTCATACCATAATTTAGTGAAACACATACATATTCAAAGAACTGATAAGGAACTTGTGACCTCATCCATTGTTTTTTTTAAAAAAAGTTAATATCAATATTTCTTCTAACAGAACTTTGAAAAAATAATATATGTGTTACTAATGAAAAAAGCTAGATGGTGAACTATACACACTTACACCAGTGAACTAGGTATAACTGCATACTAAATAAATGTGGTACAAGTAGGATTAATCTACAAGTGCAAATTCAGAAGTCCCCAAACTGTTAAAAATTATGAGAACTATTAAACATAGCATCTGCAAAAGAAATATATACTTTGTGTTTGTGCGTGTTTGTATGGATTTACTATACATTTTAATAGTAGTAGGCCAAAATATGCATTTAAGGAGGTCACAAGCTCCTCAGCTGTGCAAAACATATTTTCTCCCTGTTTTTAAATGTATATTCATAGCAATCCATATAAATAAAAGACATGTTTACTCATTTTACGTATTACATATATACAGATAAGTACTGAAACAAAACTTCTATGGATGCTTTTGTCTCTTTGAAAAAGTAATCAGCCATCCAGTTGTTGATCCAGTATCAAATAAGTTCAAAAATTTACATTTTAAAACTGGAATCTGTCCAAGTTACAGATGATAAAATCATAATCAATAGTAAATCCTTAATATATTGACTTAATGCTTTTCCAGATGCTATCATCATATGTTGAAGAGTAAACACCTTCCAGTAAGGACATAGAAAAAGATGCTTTTTAGACTTCTGACTTTGGACTGATAGAAAGTTGGTTCAGTTAATACCCAGCTCTATCTGTAGAAGGTTAATTTTGTTTCCAATTAACAGATTTCACTTTCTTCTTCATCCATAAAATTAACTGCAGTGAACTTCCAGGAGTAAAAAGGTGTCTTTTTTCAAGCTTGAATAAGAGGAGAAATAGTCACTTGTCCTGAAAGCTGGCTACAATTAAAAATATTGACGACACATTAAAAGTTGTAAAGATGAAAACTTCAGCGCTCATTCCCTAAGAACTTTAATGATGTGAGCAAAACTATGAAAGACATCAGAATGGCTTTTCGGTTGGTTGCCCAAGAGATTCTGACTAGACCATAATTGCAGAATTAAATGTGAAAAGGGCAATATTTACCTTCTCCAACTGAGCATTTTTTTTGGATTTGTACAAAAACTCCCCCACTGCCACAAAGACGGAAAGTACCAATCCTGCTGCCAAAACAATGAAGATGCCACCAATGTTTTGTACTCCAAGGGCACTGGCATCTTTGCTTTCCTCTTCTGGACAACCATTTCCTCGCCACCATTTCTCCTTCATCATGTGCAGCTTGCCTTCCTCTTGCAAGTGAAGAATGGCTATAGTTATCTTGTCTCTGTAGGGAGACCCTGCAGGATAGAAGAGGGAGAGCATAAATTACCAAAGAAGGTTCTTAAAAACATGGTCACTGGCAGAACATTACTAAAGTGTGTCTATTGGCACGAGAAGTCTCATTTGATAGGAAACTTTGACTGTTTTGGAAAAAAAGGAGCATTTTATGCTAAAGGCCATTGGAGGTTCATTTTTCATGCTCCTGCTTTTCAAGATTGAATGCAGGACATGTGATTTTTAATATAAATAATGTCCTTAAGATGTGGTTTTCCCTTTTCTATGTTTGAGTCCATCATAGGATATACTGAAATGTACCGGTACTTTGCCTCCAGTGGCTCTTTCATCCAGCAGGAAATATTTAGAAAGATGAGATAGTGCTTCTCTCTATTTCCATATGTAGGAAATGACTACATACTTTAATGTTCTTCCTCAGTAGAAACAGAAAACTATCTCTCCCTAAAATTGGAGGAAACAGGCTACTTTGGAGAATGCAAATCAGGTCTGTCTTTGACCTCATTGCCACTGCTTCCTGGCCACCAGCATCCATAGAGAAGATTCTTCCTTTTTAGAATCATATTAAAGAAACATTCTTGCTGTATTTGTTTAACAGTGGAAGAAGATACTATTGATCCAGTGTGGCTGACTGGGGAATTCTGGGAATTGAAGTCCACACTGTTTAAAGTTGCCAAGGTTGAAAAACACTGGTGTAAAAGTTTACTATGCAGGGATGAGTAAAGCAAATCACTTCTGCTTATAGCTTTTAGCCACTACTGGACACAGGGATTTACCTTTGAGTAAATATGTCTAACGTTACACGGGAAATTATTTTGCACTGGTATCAGACACGTTTGTTGCTGCATAGCATAGTACTGCATATGTTTCTGTGTCAATAGAATGCAATCTAGATTCCCCCTCCCTCCCCACACACACACTACCAAAACAATGGTCATACCATATAGGATGTGTGGGTCAAGGGTTGCCCACTCTTGATTTGCTGTCAGAAAGGAATATCATCTTCCTGATATCCAGAGCCTACTCAGCTATATTTCCTGAACTGCAGGGCAAATAAGAGGGAGCTGATTATTAATGGAGATCTCCTTTCCTAAAAGATGCTCTTGATCCTACTTTAATGTTGTTTTTCTTTCAGTATCTGCCATGTTTCAGGTAAAACATTAAAACATCTAGTAGAACCTGATAGACTTCACCCTTTTCAGCACCTTTCTAAATCATCCAGGGGAAGGAGTGGAAGGAATATTCATCAAATTTGCAAGATTAATGTCATAGAGGACAACATCACAATTCTAAGTAGAAGCTTTAACACTGGGTCAAAGATGGGACTCAATAGTGATAAGTTTTAGGTCCTGCATTTAAGCAAGAAAAATCATGCGCATAGATACAGGATTGAAAAGATCTGCTTGACAGCACTGCACATGATTTAGAGATTCTAATAAACCACTAGCTGAATATAAGTAGGAAGCAGCTTAGAAGACCAATGAAATATTGGGCTGCATTAGCAAAAGCAGGGGTGGGTTCCTCCCGGTTCGGACCGGTTTGCCTGAACCGGTAGTGACCCGCTGGTTATGTCACAATGACATCACCGATCTGGTTCGGTCGGTGCCGGTCCGTGGGCACCGCCATATTTTTTTTTGGAATTTTTTTTGAATTTTCTTTGAATATTTTTTTGAATTTTTTAATTTTTTTTTCTTCTGAGCATGCGCAGAAGCCGAGTTCCATCACTGTGCATGCGGTCGCCATCTTGTTTTTGGCTTTTTAAATTTTTTTTCAGATTTTTTGTTACTGCGCATGCGCGCGCACGTGAAGCATGCGCCCGCCCACGAGACGCACCCATGCGGCGCGGGAGGGAGCGAACGGGCAGCAAGGTAAGTTGGAACTCACCCCTGAGCAAAAGTACTGCATCCAAGTCAGAATGCAACAACATTCTAAATACAACACTTTAAAAGGGACATGGAGAAGGTGCTATTGGATCACAAAGAAGTAACCATGATGATAAAGGCTCTGGAAGCTAAATCCTATGAAGAACGTTTAAAGGAACTAAGCATATTTAACTTCCAAAAGAATAGAGTCTTCCTTTTATTCATTTATTATTTATTAAATTTATATGCCACCCATCTTACCAAGACGGGACTCTAGGCAGTTTATAACCAAATAAATGCAATAAGATAAAACATTAAACTATTAAAATAATGAATGTTAACATTAAATTGATTTGCAATTAACAAAGATGGCAAGAAATGAAGCAAGGTGCACAGGGGTTTATAGGTATATATGATATCTATATCTTTATACCGGTAGATGATAAAGGTCTACAAGTAAAAGGCTGTCATGCACAAGAGACAGAGGACATATTCTTTGTTGTAACTCAAGAGTAGTGTAAAGGCCAATCAGTTGAAATTAATAGAAACGAGATTCAACTTGAATATTAAGAGGAACTTTCTGACAGAAGGAGATGTTAATTGTTGGAGCAGTCTATCTACAGCAGTAATGTACTCTGCCACACTAAAGGTCTTCACACTGGAGCTAGATTTGTTGAACATGATTTAGTGGGTTCTTGCACTGGGTAAGATATAGCATGGAATGACCTATAGGTCCCTTAGAATTCAGATTCTACCAAGAAATTTATAATTACATAAGCCTGCCACTGGATAACGGTTCACATTTGTCAAGATCAGACTTGCATTTCAGACTGTTCCACTTAATCCTGAAATGTTAAATGAGACAGAACTGCTCTGGCTCCACAACATACTCTACCCATCATTTTGGCACTCTAGGGTCCACAAATGAATCCTTACCATATTTCAGAGGATAGTTTGTGTCATTCCTTAACTTTGTTTCTAAACGGATTCACTACCATTAACCATGACAGATGCATACTGTTTTGATACATGTTGGTGTATTATAGTTCTTTTTAGAAAGCCTGTAGGCTACATAAAAAATAACACGATAGAGGGAAAGATGAGCATATTTATAATTAATGGTTTGTATATGTTTGTATGTGTGTATGTGTGTGTATACATACATACATATGTGTGTATATACGTAGACAAGATATATATATATCTACATATCTTGTATATACATATACAAGAGCCGTGGTGGCACAGTGGGTAGAATGCAGTACTGCAGGCTACTTCTGCTGATCGCCAGCTGCCAGCAGTTTGGCAGATCGAATCTCACCAGGCTCAAGGTTGACTCAGCCTTCCATCCTTCCGAGGTCGGTAAAAATGAGGATCCAGATTGTTGGGGGGCAATATGCTGACTCTGTAAACCGCTTAGAGAGGGCTGTGAAGCGGTATATAAGACTAAGTGCTATATGTGTGTGTATGTGTATTTATTTATGACATTTATTTGCCACCCATCTCACCACAAGGCAATTCTGGGCAGCTTACAACATTAAGATGAACCATAAATATATAAAATCACATTGAAAGTCCAAATAAATGCAAGATATAACTAACAATGGGGAGGGAGGAGAATATATGGGGGGTGGGGGAGGGAACTGCTATTAGTTGACCAACTACTGCCAGTGTGAAATTCTCCCATTGGAGCCCCAAGCCAACTGGCAGAGCCAGGTTTTCAGGCTGTTATGGAAAATCAAGAAGTATGGGAGCCAATGTCACCATGTCAGAGAAGGCTCTTCTCCTGGACCCAGAGTTCCTTGACTGACGGGATCTGCAGCATGCATCTTCTGCCAGCACAGGTGGAATAGGCCTACCCCATAGCGGTGAGACAGTTCTTCAAGTAACCTGGACCCATGCTATGCAGAGTTTTATAGGTAATACTAATACCTTGAATTGCACCTGGAAGCAAACCAGTAGCCAGTGCAGCTCTTGAATCAGTAGTGTAACATGGGCCACTCTAGGGGCCCCCAAAGACTGCCCATGTTGTTGCACTCTATGCCAGTTGCAGCTTCCAAATGCTCTTCAAGGGTAGCCCCATGTAGAGCACATTGCAGTAGTCCAAGCTACTATATATATACTTCTTTGGAGATTGACTGTATTTGTTTATTCGCTATATTTATAGACTGCCACACTCCAATTTTAAACATACATTTAAAATGTGTGGTTAAATATATTTAAAATCAACCCAAACATAACAAATACAATTAAAAGGGGTGTTGGTCTTACCTGATATGCTCTTTCTCATGGTGATCGATGGGAGAGTCCAGGATGAGTAGCTCTAGCCTCTTAGCTCTATGACTGAGTTGAAATTCTGAGGACTGCCTCCCTGTTAATGGTCCCCAGTTCTTTAACGAAGGTGAAACAAATCTTGTAGACCTCCTTGAAGCTGCAGTGAACCATGAAGTCCGCCTCCAATCCAACGGATCCGCACCCGGGATCAGGAACAGATAGACCATCGGGTGGGACTGGACTCTCCCATCGATCACCATGAGAAAGGCCGTATCAGGTAAGACCAATGCCCCTTCTCCATAGTATCGATGGGAGAGTCCAGGTTGGGACATACCAAAGCTTGGCTGTCCTATGGGTGGGTGCTGCTCTGGTTCTGAGTCCCCTTGTCCTCATGTACTCACTGCAGGACACGCCTGCCGAAGGCTGCCTCAGCAGAAGCAAATGCGTCCAATCTATAGTGGCGGATGAATGGCGATGGGGACATCCAAGTCGCCGCCCGACAAATTTCCTCCACAGGCGCCTGCATAGCCCAGGCCGCTGTTGTGGCCGTGCTCCTAGTTGAGTGTGCCATGATCCCTCGAGGCACCAGGAGAGCCTGAAGCTCGTAGGCTCAGGCAATACACGCTCGTAGCCAACGCCCCACCGTGGAAGGTGTGACCCTGTGGCCCAGAGTTGATGGCTGAAAGGAGACGAACAGGGACTTGGTCTTTCTGATGGAAGCGGTTCTCGCGATGTAAATGCGGAGGGCCCTCCTAACGTCCAGAGTATGCTAGGTCTGCTCCAAGGCGTGCCGAGGCCTTGGACAGAAATCTGGCAAGATCAACTCCTGTGCCCGGTGAAACAAGGAGTTAACCTTTGGAAGAAAGATAGGGTCCAACCGCAGAACCACCCTGTTCGTATGAAAAACACAAAGGTCCTTTCTCACTGATAATGCCGCCAACTCCAAAATCTGTCTGGCAGATGTGACGGCCTCTAGGAAGGCCACCTTGCATGAGATGAGACGCAGGCTGGCCTCTCTTAAAGGTTCAAATGGTGCCTTGGTAAGTGCCTGCAACACCCTGGTCAAGTCCCAGGTGGGGTAACGGTGTATCACAGGGGGCTTTAAATTGGAGGCCCCCCTAATGAAGGTTCACACCCTAGGGTGATGAGCAAGGGAGCCCAAGTCCCCCACCTGCAAAACCAAAGCTAAAAACAGTGACCTGGCGTTGTAAGGTGTTCAGGGATAGCCACTTCTCCAGCCCCTCCTGCAAAAACTCCAGTATCTCCGCCACTGAGACCAAGGTGGAATCAATATGGGCCGCAGCACACCAGTCACTGAAGGTCTTCCACGTTGCATTGTAAATGCATGTGGTAGAAGGCTGTCTGGATCGTCCGGATGATTCTGTTGGAGAACTTCTCCCATTTCAGGAGCCTCCGCTCAACCGCCAGATGATCAGCTGGAGCCACTGAGGCTCTGGATGGATGACGGGACCCTGGCTGAGGGAGACTCTCTCTGGGGGAATCCTCCACGGTCTCGCGATAGACAGGCCGACCAGATCGGCGAACCACGGCCGTCTGGGCCAGTGGGGAGCAACAAGCAGTACCTCCGCCCTCTCCAACAGCACCTTCCTGATTACCCCTGGAATCAGAGGAAGAGGGGGAAAGGCATACAAGAGACCTTTGGACCACGGGCATCGAAGTGTGTCTACCCCTTCCGCCCCTGGAGCCGGGAATCTTGTAAAGAACCTGGGAAGGTAAGAGTTCGACGGAGAGGCGAAGAGATCCAGAATCGGGTGGCCGAACCAATCTGAAAGTTCTACGAATAGACTGGGATGCAGGCGCCACTCTGACTGGTCAACAGTGGCCCTGCTCAACCAGTCCGCCTGCACATTGGAAGCTCCCGCAATGTGCTCTGCCCTGATTGATAACAGATGAGTCTCTGCCCACTGGCACAATGTCTCTGCCTCCACCATGAGGGACTTCGACCGGGTCCCCCCCCTGCCTGTTGACGTAGGCTTTGGTGGCCACATTGTCTGTTAGGAGGAGGACATGTCGACCCGAAATCCCCTGCTGGAATGCCCTGAATGCTAAGTGGGCTGCCCTGAGCTCCAGCCAATTTATGTTGTCCGGGAGCTCCTGTTGGGTCCACCGTCCCTGGGCCACCTGGGATCCAAAGTGTGCTCCCTATCCAAAGAGGCTGGCATCGGATGTGATCGTCAGTCTGTCTGGCTCCTTCTAAAAACAGCCCCTCGTGATGGCTCAGGACCCCCACCAGCAGAGCGAGCGAAGCACCCCCGGCGGTACTTGAACCTTTGTTATCGAGGTGCTGCGGCCTGCCCTCTGGAAAGGAAGCAGGAACCACTGGAGTGGCCTGGCATGGAACCGTGCCCATGGCACTATGTCTATACAAGGGATCATTTTCCCCAGGAGCTGGGACAGAGACGCCAAAGGTGCTACTCTGTCTGATCGAATCTGGCCTGCCAAGTTCCTGATACTGTCCTGCCACTCCTGGGAAAGAAAGACTTGTCCAGTAAGTGTGTCTATGAGTGCCCCTAAGTGCACCAGTCTCATTGTGGGGACCAAGTGACATTTGTCCAGGTTGACCGAGAACCTGTAATCCTGGAGGGTCCAGATTGTCGTGTTTATGTCCCTTTCCACCTGCATCGGGGAGGATGCCTGGATTAGCAAATCATCCAAATAGCATTGAATGCGGATAGGCAAAGTCCTGAGGTATACCGCTAGTGTGGCATGATCTTGGTGAATGCCCGAGGGGCCGTGCCAAGCCGAACGGGAGGGCTGAATATTGGAAATGGCGCCCGGCATAACAAAACCTCAGAAATTGCCTGTGGCTTGGATTTATCGGGACATGGAGGTAAGCCTCCATGAGATCTACAGAAGCCAAGAAGTCTCCCTCCCGAATTCCCTCCAGGATGGAATGAAGGGAGTGCATCTTGAATCTTCTGTAGACAGATGCTGGTTGAGTCCCTTGAGATTCAGAATAACCCTCCACACACACACCCCGAGGTTTTTGGTACGATAAACAACACTGAATAGAAGCCCATCCCCCGCTGATCCAGCGGAACTGGCTGAATGGTCTGAATATCCAGCAAATGCTGGATAGCCGATTCCATGAGTTCCCTTCTGGCAGGGTCTCTGGAAATGGGACAGCAGAGGAAAAACCTCGGGGGAGCGGAGAGGAATTCCAGGGAGAGCCCTGATTTTATCGTCTCCCTGACCCAGGCGTCCATTGTGATCTCTTCCCACCGTTCTGAGAAGAGATCGAGGCGACCCCCAATGGGGGGATGAGGCCTGATGTCACTTGCGCTGCCTGAACGGTCTGGTATTATTACCACAAAAGGAACGTCTGCCCTGAGGCTGTTGTCTGCCTCTGCTGCCAAATCCCGATCTCTGGGATCTGTAAGGAAGCTGGGCCTGTAAGGAAAGGGCTTCTGCTGATGGGGAAAGCTAGCCCCAGCCTCTCCCTGATGGTAGGAGGGCCGCCTAAAGTATGCGAAGAATGGAAGTCTGCCCACCTGCCCTGCGTAGGGAGAACCTTTCGCTTGTCTCTGGTCTCTACTAAAAAGGGGTCCAGAGACTGACCAAATAGACATTCCCCTTCAAAGGGGGCGGCCGCCAATTTCCACTTGTTCTTGGCGTCCATGCGCCAATGTTGCAGCCACAGCATGCAATGGGCCATCACCGAAGATGCAATGGCGCGTGCTGAAAATTTGGCCGCGGTCAAAGACGCATCCGCGGTGTATTCAGCCGCAGCAATGATTTTGCAAAGATCCTGATGAGACTGGAGGTCCTCCGAAGGGATCTGAGCTTGCAGTTATCTGAGCCAATGCACCGATGCTCTGGTGAAGAAGGAAGCTGCCATGGAGGCCCGGATCGCCCAAGAGTCTGCTTGATGGGCTCTACGAAGGGCCATCTCCTCCTTCCTTTCCTCAGCCTATAAGGCATCCTCCGCGTCCGGGGTAAGGACGGAAGAGGAGGTTAAAGCCGCCACCGGTGTATTCACCCTTGGGACCTGAATGTCCGAGTCCATGCTGAAGAGCGTGTTCTCCAAACCGCTGGGGCGGGAAGCAATGGCAAGTGAGACCCACTGTCTCTTTATGAGATCCAGGAACATACTGGGAATCAGAATGGTATCCATCTCAGCGGCCTGCTCGGTAAACAGGAAAGCCTCCTGTTCACCGGACTCTGAGGTAGGCTCTTGCAAAACAGAGTCCTTCCCCAGACACGCAGTGCTCCACACTTTGGCCAGCAGGGTCTTGAATACAGTGGGATTGAACAGGCCCTTAAAGGCCGGCCTACCTGGGGGTTCTTGCTCATAGTCCGAAAAATCCCCCTCCCCCGGCAGTTCTCCTTCTGATAAGGAAGACTGGCTCTGAGCGGAACGTCCCGGGGAATATGGCCCCTGATAACCTGCCTCCACTGTTGGTTCCCAGGGTTCCGACAACATAGAAGGGCCAGGCACAGGCATGGGAAATTGCTGGCTTTGTTGTAGCCCCTCAGCAATCCCCTCTCTGATGGCTTGTGAAATCTACTGCCTCATAAAAGGAGGCATATCCTGCTCCTGAAATATCCCCGGGCGGAGCCCCGCCACTGTTGGGGTAAACATCGCCTCTGGGGTCTGTTGATGGCCCCCCAATCGCGGTCCTCTCTTAGTGGCTGTCCCAGAGTTCAGGGGCCTGGAATGAGCTGAAGGTCCACTCTTTCTAGCTGGTCCGACCAGACCACCCTGTGCTAACTGGTCACTAATGTCCATAGGAGACCAGGTCCTCTCAGTTAGCACTTGGTGTTCCCCCTGGAGCCCTTGTTGCAAAGTGGGCTCAGGGGAGTGGTGTACCACTGGATTGTCGACCCTCTTGTGGGTAGGGTGACTACACCCTTTGGATCCCTTCTTTGCTCTAGCGAACTCCTTGTCCAAGGCCTTCTGTCTTTGCAGTGCAGCCCTCGCCTCTGCTCTGGAGGACTTTTTCTGGGTCCTAGCCTTAGCCTTGATCTTAGCTGCTGCTAGAAGGCTGGCAGACCGTGGCTTGACTGGGGCTCTACCAGTCCTGTCTGACTCCTGAGGAGACCATGTTTCCGCCAACAGAAGGCAGGGGCCTGTACCACTATCCTCCATTTTGTTGGTGTAGCCTGAAATAAGGGCAGACGCGCTTGAAAGCTCTGCTTCTGGCTCAGCGTCATTGAAGCTCCCAGAGAACGACCCGAATATCGGGAAGGAGCCTAGGCCCCACCGGAGCCACGGCGTCACCTCGGGCCTCGATCCCAAAGGGTTAAAATTACAGAGGATCGAACAGAAAGATGGGGAGTACCCAGGCTTGCCAATGCACGCTGGCCTCGCCACTGGTCTCCAGGCAGTCTTATGCGATTTGCCGCTGCTGCGGTGATCCGAGAGCAATGGAGTGTTGCTCAATGGCGACCAGTGACCACCTCTCCTAATTAGCTCTGGAGGAGCGCAAGAGACTGTAAGGCCAGGATCCCCAAGCCGCTAGGTGGATAAAGGCAGTCTTACATGATAGCGCTGCTGCTGCAGCTCCCTGGCAGGGGGGGAGTATGTCCGTAAAATGGACAGGAACTCCAGGCCCCACTCCTTAAATCTGGATCAACAAGGGTCCTTGAATGGTGATTGAAAGGTGCTGAAAATGTCCTTTGTTGTTAAAAATGGCACCAAGCATCAATCCCCCCATGCGGAGAGCCAAGGGGCCATGCCAAATCCTCAGTTTTTCACTCACTGTGCCTCATGATTTACAGGGCTCGAGTGTGCTGTCTCCAATGACGGAGCAGCCACTAATTTTGACGAAAGCGGCTAAGCCAGGCTCAGTGGATCTTTATAAGGCTCGGCGTCACGACTTACAGTTCTTCCCGAGCCTGTCAGAAATGGCGGCTGCAGAGCACTGGGAGCCATTTGAAAAATGGCACCAAAATGGCCGACCCCTCCAAGCTGCGATCCGCCGATGCAGAGAGCCAAGGGGCCGCGGTCAAGCACTATCCCAACCAGCCGCTGCACCTTGGTGAGCTGGGCTCCGTTGTTGTTCTTGTTTTGATGCCGGAACAGCCGCCACCACCTGAGGCAGCAATCTCCAAAGTGGCTCGCCGCCCGAGCTCAATCCGCTGCTGCCGAGAGCGGGTCGCCGCCAGAGCTCAATCTGCAGCCGCGGAGAGCCCCGCCAAACAGCTGACAGCAAGCACAAGCTGTAAATCCTTGCTGACCTTTCTACTTTTTTAAAAACAGGGATTTGAAGTAAACAGTCCAAATACAACTCTTTCTCCACAGAAGCTCTCTGGAGCTAAACCAGGAGCGTCCGCAGAGCTGAGACTGAGTTGAAGAACTGGGGACCGTTAACAGAGAGGCGGTCTTCAGAATTTCAACTCAGTCATAGAGCTAAGAGGCTAGAGCTACACATCCTGACTCTCCCGTTGATACTATGGAGAACAGAATGACAAATGCATAATGTAATAAACAATCTTTGACTTGCCCCCTCCAGTAGCAACCTGAACAATTAAAAAATCTTTATGAATGAAGGCAAATATATGTGTCCCAGGATAATGTTGCAGGATCCAATCCGGGTCGGTCAGCGGGACCAGAGGTTTAGTCTTCCAAGCTTTTGGACTCGTGCTGGAGCCCATTCTCAGGGAACTTCTCTCTACCGGAATGTGTGTAGAGAGAGGTTCCCTGAGCACAAATCTGAAAGCTCGGAAGACCAAACCTCTGATCCCGCTGACCAACTGAGATTGCATCCTAAAAATTCTGTGAAGCAGCTCAGCCTTAATCAATTTTCCCAACATAAGTAGAGCAAGCCCCATCCAAGGTATGCCTGTTCCAGAGGGATGGAATCATAACTGAAACTGAACATGTCTTCCTTAAGTTCACATATGGAAGAACCCTTAATATCCCTCCTTGAGGCCTGTGGAATCAATGTAGATTCTGTGACTAGAGCAGAAGGTCTTGGGGACCTGGCTTTATACCTTTAATCAAAACTTTCTCAACCCTGCTACACTGGTATTATTTCCACACAGGGGGCTTTCACTCAGCAGATGGATGTATTTTGTATCCATCACAGCTCCTGGATAGTCTATAAAGGTAGCCCAATACAGAGCACATTGCAGTGATCAGTTTAAAGTGTGAATGAGTTACAAATGACAAGGCACAATTTTACACTTATAATGGAGTACAAGCCAACAATGCAACTTTTGACTGTTGTTTGCTTCTCTTGTCCACCTTTATGATCACTACAGATTTCACTGGAAAATGCTTTAAAAATTGTAACTGCTACAAATATTGGTCTGATTTATGGTACCCTCAATTGACCATGCATAAAAATTATAAATGTTAATGATAAGAACTGGGAATTCTTATCTGTTTTGGTCATGTAAAGAGAAAAAAAGATATATAAGACCAAACTTGCTACTGCTTAGTCTGCGACTATATTTGACACCATGAGTCTACATCTATATAGACTGATATCTTAATTTTAATCTTCCACCATTATGTGTGTTCATCTTTGAACATTTTTTAAACAACGCAGTTAAGCAATGCTCTGTTTTTCCCAGATTCATCATGTTACATGTAAACACTATTTATCAGAGTTTTATGTATAACACTCTTAAGCATCGGATCTGAGATCTGACTGTAGCAACCATTCCATTTGTCTTCATGGTAACATTAGGAGGCGGAAAATTGATGCAGAGGTGTTTATGTTTTTGTAGCTCAAATGTGTTTGCAATATATTTTAAGTTGCTGAAGAGGACAAATACATTATTAAAACATGACATTTTCCCCCCAGAGAAACATATGTGAAAAACTATTTTTTGCTTTAGAACTTATTAATTTCTGAAGTAATGTGCAATATCGGGGTAAAGAGATTGGAGATTGAGTAGATTTCATGAAATCCATGTGTGTGAGAAAAAAAAAACAGTACATATGGAGGCTTGGTCACTTTGTCTCCTCTCTCAGATTATATCCTATTATATTTGATCTAGTCAGAAAAAAAAGAATAGCCTCTCTTTTATCAAATAACAATTTAAAGTGTCAATTTAAAAAAGGAAATGCAACCCTTTTCTTTAGTTCACATATAAAGTTAGAAATCTTACCCTCTCCATTCCACAAGTATGTTCAGTTTCAAAAATATATCAAAAATTGTAGGAATTGTACAAAAGGTATTATAACTTGTCATTTTTTAATTCATTCTGAACTACTTTATCCATGTTGCTATGCATTCTTTGGCGTCAAAATTGGCTGCTATGCACTTTAGAAAAGAAATGGAAGTGAAGTAATCACCAAAATTTGGCAGTGACGTATCCATGTAGCACAGGGGTGGGTTCCACTTACCTTCCCTACCGGTTCACATCGCGACGGAAGTGTGTGTTTTGCATGCACGTGTGAGCGCGAGCGAAGCGAGCATGCACGCCCCATCACATCACGCAACAGACCTGGAAATGATCCTCTGTGCATGCGCAGAAGCCTTTGCGCATGCACAGAGGGTTTTTTTGCAAGCTGCGGTGACCGGAGGACCAATTTGGGAGCATGGACCGCCGGTCATCGCTGCCGGTTCTGCGAGCGGCGGTAAATTTCCGCTAATGGTTCTAAAGAACCGGTCCGAACAGCAGCAACCCACCACTGATGTAGCATGGATGAACTTTCTCATACCCATAGAAAATTAAAAGTACACCCCCCCTCAACACAGACAACAAAATATGAAAAACTATAGGAAATCTCAAAAATATCTATATATTTAACATTATCTCTCCATTATAACTCTTCACCCCAATTATGTGTATCTCTCATCTACAAAGTTTGCACACCCCAGTCCAAGGAAGAGTATAAATACTGCCTGTGAGAAAAGTAGAGGGGAGTCTGGTGGGGAAAACTAGATCTCAAACTTGTACCTACTGTACATCATTTCTTTTGGAAAATTTGGAAGAAGGAATATGTTTTGTACTTGACAAGAAAAAAAATGGTTGTGTGTATACTAAAAATAAATTTACTTTTGACTCCAGAGTCTTAGATAACCAGAGTGGTACCGCTTTTCTCCAAGTGGGAGGTGTCATTAAGGTTGTAGGAGTTCCTACAATCCATAATAATATTAAAGGCAACCTAAGAAGATCACTGTACCATAACTACTTAATGAAGAATAAGAGTACTCAGTGACCTCAGAGTGCTGACAGGCTGCTGTGAAAGAAAGAGATGGGGAACAGAATGGAGTTGAGTATCCTGCATAAAAGGCTGGCTGGCATCTTGAAGAAACAGATTTGGTAACAAGTAGCCTTTTAATTCAAGGTGTTAATCAAAGGCATTGTGTCATAAAAATAGTGCTTTGTAGGCTTTGAAGCATTTTTCCCCTAATTTCATTGAATTGTTACAAATGCAGTTCCAGTTTTCTACTTTAGTGTACAGTCTTGCCCTAATTCTATTCATACCCACTCCCCATTTAGAAGAACAGAGAATAGTGGATGGGATCCAGCCTATTCATTTATGCCTTTATATGATGCATTTAATGGCTGACTGGCTTGCAGCCTATGTGCTAGAGTAAAATGATACAGATGTTCAGTTGCTTTCTTCTCCCCAAATGCAACAAAATTATGCACCCAGGTGTTTTGGGTGCGCATGTTCACATTGTGACAATGTTCCCAGTTGCTTAAGCAATAGCAATAGCACTTAGACTTATATACCGCTTCATAGTGCTGTACAGCCCTCTCTAAGCGGTTTACAGAGTTAGCATATTGCCCCCAACAATCTGGGTCCTCATTTTACCCACCTCGGAAGGATGGAAGGCTGAGTCAACCTTGCCTGGCATTACTGCAATTACATTTTCTTTCTATTGCTTTCAAATTAGTTTTAGAAACATTTGCAACAATCTCTCAGGAACCAAAATAGAAGCCTTAGGAATGTAAGTACTGTGGATTATTATTTTTTGCACTTTTCTATCATGTGTCATTTTATAAAAGCTTTTACATCCCCAACTGGCCTTTTCCTTTGCCTGATTTTTATAGATACAATAAGAAATATTATAACTGTGCTCTTGGGCTCCCTCGCCACCCAAGATTCTTTTCTGACTCCCCAACCTCCTTAATTAAATCTAGGATAACTCACATTTTCAGAAAAAAAAGCACAGGGGAATTTTATGCTATTATAATTAAGATTGAATGAATATTTAATGCCTGGATTGTATTTATACATGAGATTAGAGTAATGGCTTTTGGTTTAAAATACATTTCAGTAAAAATGAACAGTCTTGTTGATCCAGAGAATCACATTTATATATTTTGGCATTTTTGTCACGTGTGTATAGACACACACACATACGACAAAAATGCTAAACAACAGCTTTGATGAAAGAAAGATATACTTTGGAAGAGGCAGTTTGCAGGATTTGACATATTTGCTTTTCAACAGTTTCTAACATATACACCTGGCAGCTGTATTAAAGAAAACTGAAAATGATACCAGATTATAGACATGTACTCTTACATATCAGAAAATGAAAGTGTTTTCTACTAAAAACCCTATAAGAGGTAAGAGCAGTTCTTAAATTAAGAACCGCGTTTGCTTTTCTCTGAGAAAAAAAAAAATTCCTAACACTGTTCTTCTATAATGGAAGCAGCTATTAAGTTTGGTTTATTTTCCAGAAAGGCATCAACTGTGTAGTTTGGTCTTAAGACAAAAATCAGTATACCGGTTACTGTCCATACAATACAATACAGCACAACACAACACAACACAACACAATGCAATACAACCCTGCTAAGTAGGAATGAAGAACGCTTCAAGCCCAAGCCATTTCCATACAAGAAAATACAAATAGTAGCGCTTCTGCCTCATGGACTCTGAAGACCTAAAATTAGAACAAACTTATTACTCCATTCAGCTTTATGCTGTTTGGAACGCTCAACATATGAGCATTTTGGATTGCCTTCTCTTAGCTGGTCTCACATTAGAGAAAACTTTCCAATACAGGTAGTCCTCAACTTACAATTGATCAATTACTATAAAATGTTGCATTTCTCTCTCCCTAGTCACACAAATGCATTTTAGATGCTTGGTAACCTGTTCGTATTTATGACTGGTTGCCAAGTGCATGTGATCATGTCATCGACATTTGCAATCTTCTCTGCTGACTTTAATAATTTATCAAAAACATATTGGGGCAATGGATAGCTGGGGAAGGCCAAAATAAAAATATAGAATGGATTTGGAATACCACAAAAGGGTTTAAAGACATATGTTAGTTATACAGTAACTAATACTAATACTTTTCAAATCAGACAGAACTATTGTGTAAGGCCAGTGCTTTTTAAAACTGGGAAATGAATGGCGGAGGATACATTGGCTTGATAGGTGGGAGGAACAGGCTTAAGCTCTAGTGTCCGGGGGTGGGGGGCTTGGCTCTATCAGACTGAAGTTTTGAATACATATGTGATTTATTTTTTGTCTACAATACAACAGTTAATTTAGCAGCATCAAGTCTGTAGACGTTTCTTCTGTTAACTAGCTCCTAACCCAGGGTGAGTTTCTAGAAAAATAGAAATGTATAGCTATGCCCAATCTGAAGTTTCACATAGGGGAGGTTATGCAATAAAGTAGACACCATTGCAGAGAAGGCCCATTCCAGAATGAGTACCATAAAGCAATTAAAGCAGAATGTCTTCCAATGACTAGAAATATGTGCAAGGATGAAAAGGCTAAATCCATTGTGTTAGGAAAATATGGTCCAAGTTCTTCATGGATTTATCTGCTAGAACAATAATACATGGAGATCCAACTACATTGGTATGATGTATGTTCACCATAAGACACACAAGTGAGCAAAGTTACTATGTAGCTTCTAGCCAATTTCAATGGCAGACTCACATGGACTTCATTATCAATTTGAGGTTGGATTAGTATGGCCAAGCTATCCTTATTAGATAAGCAACATATCTGAAATATAAACTTGAATCGATAATTGTTGATCTTAGCCAAAATTATCACCTGGGATTCCTGTGATAATGATGAATCCAGGAGCATCATAATTGTAAGCCTGTTCCTTTAGTGGGTATGCAACTCACCCAGAACAGGCAATTCCCTAATCATGAGATCTGGGGATCACCTACTCATTATGCTTTTGCCCTGTAGAGAGTTAGTTTCTTCCTCCCCATTTACTTTACTGAAAAATCTTTTTTAACTGCACGCTGTCTCTCTTGAATGCAATCTAATACAGCTTGATATCATCAATCTACTGGTGATATCTGCCAATAATACTGTAGGGACTGTATTTATCAACTTCATATAAATACTTAATCCTGACAACATGTTAGTTTCAGAATTCTCTACAATAAGACTGCTTGGAAGCCAATCCACAGTCTCCAAATGCTATTCCCTGTACTTGCTTCCCAACAAGGAGGAGTGGAACCACCACATACAAGAGTCCCCAACTCTTAATTCCTGGAGCTAGTCCAAAAAGATGCTTTATTTCATGATATGATATGAGGGCCCAGATTCTTGGGGGCAATATGCTGAATCTGTAAACCGCTTAGAGAGGTCTGTAAAGCACTGTGTAGCAATATATAAGTCTAAGTGCTATTGCTATATGAAAAGCCTCAAAGAGATCCACAAAAAGTTGCATAACATTATATTAGAGATACTCAAATATTTTGTTGGCTAAAATCTTCTACCCTTTTCCCTCTTTAGAGTAGAATTTGGATTAAGGAATGTGGATTTCTGCTCTTCCCGGGATTTATCAAAATCTAAAAAGAATGTTGGCCCTTTTGCATTTTGGCATTTGAGGTGCTTCAAAGGCTTTACATCGTTTAAATAGGGAATAGAACAACAATCTTCAAAGGCAAATCTGTACTATTATTTCTAACTTTCAGATAAAGTAGTGTTAAAGTAGGGTACAGTAGGGTAGTAGCAAGCACAATATGTCTACAGTTAGTAGCTGTACTGGAGACTTTCAATTTCTCAGCTCAGCCTTTCAGCCCCAACACTGTATCACCTACCAATAATGAGCAGAGCTTTCCATCAACTCCTTCAGCTGAGAGCATCAAAAAATTTTCTTGAGAATTGAGCTTTGCTCATCTATGCTGCTGCATCCTCAAAATTGCTTTTTTTAAAAAAAAAAGTGGGCACTTTACATTTTCCCACAGATGCATACTTTAGACTGGCTATTTAGTTAATAGGCCTCTGTAAGTGTGCGCGTGTGTGTAGGTTACATATTTTGGAAAACTTTCTTAGAATTTCAAAATTACTGTTTTTCGAGCATTCTGTCTAATTGCAGAAGAATAAAGAATGGATCAGAATAAGCAAAACAAACAAACAAACAAACAAACAAACAAATCCCACCCTGCTCTGTATCACCCAGCCTAAGAGAAACTACAAACCTAGGAGAGATGAGCTTGAAAATGCTCAACAAGAAAATAAAGTACATAATTCTTTGCTCTGGTAAAGAATGAAATGAAGTTTTGGAAAGGCAATGCTAGCTTTGTACAATTCAGTGCCATAAGAACATAAAGATCAAAATCACTCCCAAGAGGTAATGCAGACTGAATAAGCTAAACAGTTTATTACTGGCCATTGTCTAGTAATTAAATATGGTAGATTCAAAGTCTACTCAAAGCAAGGATTCTGCATACCAAGGTAGAACAGCGGCATTATAATGCACTCATTAATGGACTGGGTAAATATCAATAATTCATGAAGTCATATTCTGAGCAGAATACAGTATGAAGCTGTGGATCATACATTATTGTCTGAAACCCCTTTTGGGCGGCAAAGCCTTTAATTTAAAGGAGCGGAGTGTGAAATACCTCTTTCGGGATGCTCTGCCTGATGAATTAAGATGAAAAAGACAAGCCTTCAAAATGAGCTAATTCCAAAGAGCACTTTAATCGTGCGCTATTCGGCTGACTGAAATAAAAGAAGAAAAAATATTCCCCAACAGCAACCAGAGGAACCCAGGAAATTGTCTTACACTGACTTAGACCTGATTATCTAGGTCCATAGTGTCAAAGCTGATTAGCGACAATGCTCTAGAATTGTAGACAGGGGCCTTTTCAAGCTTAGGTGGAAAAGCCGCAATAACAACAGCAACAACAGTAACAATACATAATTTTCTAATATGCGCAAGACACTACTTAGACAATGTAATTTAACTAAATTAAGCAAGCAGATCTAATCACAACTGCGTATACATGAAAACTACCACCCACTTTGTCCAATCACTATGTCACTTTCTTTGCAGAATACAGATAATTACACTGGAAAAACACTGGAAAAACATAACAGAAATCCTTTTCAGACTGAGACTGAACTTCACCATAGAACATTTATAGAATTTTGACCAAAATGTGAAAAAAACTGAACTCCTTGCCAAAAGCAATATGAAAGCTTCTTGGTTTCAGTTCAAAATTTTGAAATTAAATGATGGCCTTGAAGCCATAGATTCAATGATCAATACAATTATACTGGAAAGCTATATTTTTATTCATGGTATTTTGTTTTTGATAGACATTATACAGCTTCAGGGAGTATGAAACCTTTGTGAGAATTGCAGATGTATGTAACGTATTTGATAGGGCTTATGGCTTATACACAAGAAAAAGAAAGATCTTTCCATTTCTATATTCTTAATATTCTGAAGTCAATAGTTTTCAACCAAGCTTTTTATACCTTGGTTGAAATATAATGTAAATATTGAAGCTAAAAAGAAAATTTCAGGAAGACTATTGTTCATCTATGCTACTTTAGATTTTCTGTTTTCATTATTCCCACTATTGCTTTAATTGTGGCACTGAAGTCTACGGATGTTAGAAGAGAACTGCTAAATACTGAAATCTACTTGAGATATTGTGCCTTGAAGATCCGTGCATGGTCATGATAAACACTCTGATCATATCTCAAATTGCATCCCAAATGACTATTGGTAATATGCTCTATAATAAAACCTAATAACAGTTAGGGTTAGCTTGCACAAAACTAGTCATATAAAGAGATTAGTCAATAATTTTGGAAGCTCTTCAAGCATTGGCTTATATTCACTGCCAGCAGAAAGTAACTCTACAAATATAATACTTCACTAGTCAAACTTGGCATCTGGAGAAAGAGTTAAAAAACTGAATAACCAGGAATATATTCACAGGAGTCATCTACAATCACATTTAATTAAAGTTTTCTTTTCCAGAAAATGTTATCTTTATTTTTTTTTTAAAAAAAAATCATGGATCTATTAACATGATATTTATATTTGTAGGCACAATTAAAGTTTTCTTTTCCAGAAAATGTTATCTTTATTTTTTTTTTTAAAAAAAATCATGCATCTGCTAACATGGTATTTATATTTTTAGGCAGCCATAAATGGAATTTGTTTCCTTAGCATAGATCACATACTTCCAGTTGAAAAATAAATATATAAAGCTTAGAGTACTATTAGCATATCATCCTAGTAATACTTGGACGCTACCCTAACAATATAAATACTATTTACAATAAATAGGACACAATGTTATTACACAGACTGAGTGGCTAACAATCTAGGAAACATCTGTTATCATTGCAATTACAATCATGAATACAAATTAGAAAGGATGTGCAACCTACCCATGGGAGTTCCAACCCCATAACCTTTGGAATCTATCAGGCCTCCAATTTGTGTCAGGTTACAGTTCCGCTGTGTAACAAACTCAATGGTAGTTGACTCCATTAGGAAAGCATAATCAGAAGTGAGTACACGTTGGATACCTTCCTCATTGCCTTTGACAAGCACTGACTGCCTTCTGCTATTCATGAAGGCCCACATTTTTTCATACGTGGCAATTTTTGATTTCTGAAATAGAAATTAACATTAATAAGGTCAACATGATTACAATATAATGTCAAGAGCTTCTAATTGTTTGAAACATTATAAATATGCTGGATCAAAGCATAAGAAGCAGAGGATGAAGGATTGCAGAGGAAATCTGCTTTTGATAAAGCTGGATTAATTGTTTTAACTAGCATAGTTCAACTAACAGCTGAAGATTCCCAAAAAGTGTTTTATAAAAATGAAAACATTGTCATTGTAAACCAGACTCACATACAGAACAATATTTTGCTAGGTTCCTTGAAGGAAAGAAAGTAAGACCAATACACTTGCAAATAATATTTGCAGCTTTGTAACTCAACATTTTATTCATGCTTAATAGCAATAGCCCTTAGACTTACATACTGCTTCATAGAGCACTCTCTAAACAGTTTTCAGAGTCAGCATACTGTCCCCAACAATCTGGGTCCTCATTTTATTGACCTTGGAAGGCTGAGTCAAACTTGAGCCAGTAAGGAACTAATTCCTGGCATGGACAGAGTTAGCCTGCAATACTGCATTTTAACCACTGCACCAAAACAGCTTAAGCATTCATGAAATAAAGATAGCTTCATGGCTAATTAAATTAAGATATCGACATAGGCAATATTAACCTGATTATGAAGATATTCCTTGGTCATTATTTTTTGTTGGCTTTGTTTTTAAAGGCATTGAAAATCACTTCAAGAATATTCTGATTTCCCTAGAAAACAACTAATAGCATTTTCAGATCTGCATTTTTTTTTTTGTAAAAGCATCTCATTTTATAATCCCACTTCTGATGCTGTTTGTAGTTTTGCCTTTTGCAAATTGAAAATCCTCCGTTTAAAATAGGGGAGACACCAGATAGAATACCATACGTAGATGGCTAAGGGGAAGAATAGATAGATATAGATAGATAGATAGATAGATAGATAGATAGATAGATAGATAGATAGATAGATAGATAGATAGATAGATAGATAGATAGATAGATAGATAGATGATAGATA
>QLTV01001697.1:622905-633266 GCA_003457575.1 Thermophis baileyi | reverse complement strand
GATAATAGATAGATAGATAGATAGATAGATAGATAGATAGATAGATAGATAGATAGATAGATAGATAGATAGATAGATAGATAGATAGATAGATTAAAAGACTAGAGATAAAAGACTAGAACTGTGCTAGACTGGGGATTACTATTGTTATCAGAGAAATCTGTAGCAGCTTTCTTCAATTTGCTACCTTCAGAAACACTTTGCATAAATAAACAACCAAACAGCAGTGGGGGGGAGGAGGAAATGATCAACAAAAGGATCCAAAAGTAATTTACTCTCTCTGTGACAGCAAGGATGGGGTAGTAGTTAAGGTACTAGATTAGGAACTCAGATTCTAGCAAGGTTCTAATCTTCCTTTAGGCAAGAACCACCTTGGTAACTGTGGGTCAGTCCTTCTCTTTCAGTTGAATAACATTGATTTACCAACACAAGCTGGAACAGAAGGGTAGATTACATTCCGTAATTTACAATGAAGAGGCCTTCCATGGCCTTCTGCAGTGGATTAAAAAAAATACCTAATAATACTTTTTTATACTGACTCTCTTTCTCTCTTTCTCATTTGCTCCATCCACACACACATACAGAATATATAGCTATAGAGCATATAATATATACACTGGAACAACAACAAAAAACTGGAACAAAAATATCAAATAAATGCATGACATAATTGGGGTCCGTTGGCATGGGGCCCAAATGGAGACGCTTTAGGCTGGAAGTGGTTGGTGCAGAGAAGGCACCACTTCTGCTGTACTCGAGCCCTTGTGTTTTAATCTGCATTTAATTGTGTGTGTGTGTGTGTGCGCGCGCGCGTGCGTGTATGTATGTATGTGTGTGTGTGTGTGTGTGTGTACACACATACACACAAACACATACATACACACACACATGTATATGTATGTATAATTTTTATTTTTATTGCATTGTAAACCAGCCAAAGTCGCTTTGGATACTGAGACGAGTGGCTTATAAATTTAATAAATATAAATAATATAAAGCATACATGTGCACACATAGGGCTTTGATGCATGTGATAATAAAATGAATAGCGGCATTACAGTATGTTCTTGCTTTACAGATTATTCAGGAGAAAGTGTGTATGTTAAACCCAAACGTTCCTTTTACATGAATTTGCATTATTTGCATCCAGTCAATTTGGATTCAATACTAATGTAAATTATGCAAATCTCAACTATTTTGGATGAAATTGAAATTTTGTCCCTTATTGGGGAATGATGCTCAGATGAAAATTTGCATTGCACTCTTAGTTCACTAAGCTGAGGTTCATTAAATCTATCTTGGTAATGTCACATGCATGGCAGTCTTGTGATTTGATGAACCTCTTCAGAGGCAATGTTTGTCATTTTACAATGACAACGATAACACATTATTAATTTTTACATAATATAAACAAGCAAGGGAATCAACCTGATTATAAGGTAAACTAGCCACACACAAAGCTAACTCATCCCCAAAAGCAATACATATATCTAGGTGGTAAACTTCTCTCTTCCCTAATGTGCTAATGTTCACTTTATATATCATTACTATTCTTTCTCTCAAATAGGAAACAAGTCTAAAATTGACAGTACTGATTCCTCTAAAGCTGACTTGATTTGCACCTGTAGCTTCTGTCTCTGAGAAGAATTAGTGGTATGTGTGGGATTTTTTTTTAAAAAAAAGACATTTATTCTGAATAAGAATAACTTAGCATCCCTGCTGAGATACAATTCAAGGTTTATTTCAATTTGCCCGGGGAACTCTGTAAATCTATCATTCAAAACCCAATGGCAATGAAAGCAGAATTTTATATCCATCACTGAGATAGTGTCAAGGTACGATACATTATTGATTGAAGGGGCATTTCAATAAGAGAGTATGGAAAAAGAATGGAATATAATGAATAGGGATCTCTCATACACAAACAAGGGTATATTGTATGAATTCCAATCTGAGAGCAAGCTATCTTTGCATTCATTCTGTATCAATATAACTACATAGCAGCGGAAAATACACTGGAGCCTCAAATACAAGGTTTCCTTGGGAAACAAAATGATTTCATCATGCGGAATAGAGTGGGGGGGGGAACCCTAAGTAATAAATTAATGCATTAAAATAAATGGAAAATTTCTCCATCAACACGCATCAGCATTTTCCTCTTTTTCTGTCGCAGCTGCATCTCAACTGTACATGACTAGGTTTATTTTTCAGTGACAGTAACAAAGAAGAGAATAAATTGACTGAAGAATTTATAGCAGGTTGTAGAGCTCAGTGGTAACAACTACATAACAACAGAGGTCTTCAAGCTGCATGCTGCAATGTCAAAGATCTCAGCAGTTGTATTCTTTTTTAAATAATAATGTTCTAGTCCTCACAGTTATATTGCTGACAAGATTTGACTATGTGACAAGATTAATTATAAAGAAGTTAATGTTTGACTTATCTTAAGTATACATTGAAATTACTAATAAGTGGAATATAGTGGCATTTAATTATTAGGACAAAAGACTTGCTACCTTTGAAAGACTTGGCAAACTCTAAGAGCCTAACAGTTACATAGAAGATTAATACACTTAGTTTAAATATATATATCTATATTAAAAAATAGGAATAATTGACATGTATACATTTTTATTATTTTTTAAAAAATGGGACATCAAACAAAGACTAAAAAAGAAAACATTAACCATGCTTTTTAAAATACTTGTTTATACCAACTGTCTTTTAGAAAAAAATAGGGAGCTGAATTACCTATTTCTGAAAATTGCATATTTGAGAGGCTATAGCAGCAGTAAAAAAAGAAAGTGGGGGGGGGAGAGGAACAAAGGATTTCTCTCCACACTGTCCTCTTAATTTGGATCACCCCATCAACAGAACTGCTGTTTTTGTAAGGGTATGAAAGACAAATTGAGCAGATGTGCTATAACTGAATTATTTTCAGTGTTTTTATTTCTTTTTGTTCTAAAACAAAATGCCAGGACATCAGTGGAAAACCAGTGTATTGCCATGATTTTCAGATAATGATGTTCATGGTGGTGATGGTGGTGGTGATGCAGAAGAAGAAGGAGGAGGAGGAGGAGGAGGAGGAGGAGGAGGAGGAGGAGGAGGAGGAGGAGGAGGAGGAGGAGGAGGAGAAGGAGAAGGAGGAGGAGAAGGAGAAGGAGAAGGAGAAGGAGAAGGAGAAGGAGACGTATCACCAGTGAGTCAATTTATCAAGTTTGCAATGATAGATGAGAACATACTTCAAAATGGCAACCTTATAAAACATTTTGTGAATTTGTAAAGGAATGCCAACTGAGATATGACTATCAGAAGGTAGAAAGTGGGATACAGCTGTAATCTCCATTAAACTTGTTTTAGGGCTCTATTGTAAGTTATGGTGTTGAACTGGTACAGTAAAACCTTCAAGGCACTAATAAAACAATAGAGGGATTGGAACCATTTTAGTACACCATGTAGGCTGTTGCACAACCTGAATAAATACCAATTACACATGCTGAAGATATCAGAAACATATTTATACTAAAGAAAAGCATCCCTTAAATAATTCAATGACATGTCAGAAAACCAAGAGGATCCTGAACAAAAGTAGATATACAACATGAATACACATAAGTGCTGATAAATGAACAGACTGTGAGCTATTGTGCACAGATCAATGTTCAAATTACAATAGTACATGCATTCTACTGTAGAATATACCAGCATTCACATGACCAAAAGATGAAGAAAGAGTAGCAAAGCAAAGTGTAATAATGCTACCCAGTGCAACATGTATAGCACAGATTGCACTACAGAGGTCCACAGGTAGACAATCTGATATTTTCAAGAATTCTGGACACAGGTTGTCTCCAGTCTAGACAATTTGACTAATTACAAGACAAATTGCAATTCTGAAGGATACCCATCAAATTGTCAAATCTTATACAAATAGCGATGTATCTAAGTATCTTTCCAAGTATATGAGAACAAAGACTTCTCAACTTTCATACAATTTTACATTTGATAATACTTCTTTTAAATAAAAGAGGGACATAATTGCTTCAGTTATTTCTTATTTCTTATAATATGTAACTATTTCTTCAATATGTAAACGTAGCAAATCCACAGAGATTAACTGTAGTTGTTTGGGATTGGATTGCCTTCTTCTATACAAGCTTCAACAACAAAGTCTTCCATTTATGAGAGAGAGGGAGGGAGAGAGAGAGAGAGAGAGAGAGAGAGAGGGAGGGAGAGAGAGAGAGAGAGAGAGAGAGAGAGAGAGAGAGAGAGAGAGAGAGAGAGAGAGAGAGAGAGAGAGAGAGAGAGAGAGAGAGAGAGAGAGAGAGATTCTTTTGTTCCCATTAGCGACATAACTGAGTGTTTATCTTATGGGACAAACCAAGAAATACAACTAATATTCTATTTGTATCTGGAGAGACATGTTGAATTATCAAGGTTCTGTCTCTCAAAAGGAAATAACAATGAGGAACTATAGGCATTTGAGTTCTAAATGTAAGCTAATGTCCTATTTAACTCTCTGTAAACGGACTCACATAAAACTTTTGTGGGGAAATGAATATATCCATTTTCTAAGTAAATACTGAGTTTCAAAAAGGTTAAAAATTCTAACTGCCTTGCCTACTCCCTCAGCAATGTCCATCCTGCCCTGCTCTTCCCTTTAGTTATTGGCAAAATGGACATTTGCCACAGCTTTTTTGTTCCTTATCTTCTACCTTTAGCTACCTTGTTTTTTGGCCATTGTGATTTTTATTTTTATACAAATGACACATCTGTAGTCAGAGGCTGTAATTTATATTTTATTGTAATTCAACCATCTACACATAAAGATCCCAATGAAGTGACTTATAGGGTGCTTTGGTGGTGGCGTGATTTTATTTTACCTAAGATCAGACCTCACTTGGAATAATCTGCTCCACTTGAAATATTAACCAGAAAAGAAACCTGGTGGTAACAGACCTTAAGCTTATTGTCTCATTCTCATTCAAGAGATAATGTGGCATTTTAAAGTTATGATTTATGACATTTCATGCGAAAGAGATGAGACAGTAATGATTCTGAAACCCCGAAGACTCTCCGGACTAGCAAGACAATTAGAGGTTAAAGAAGTCAAACAGTTCACTACCTGGTGCCTGAAGACGAAAGATATTGCAATGGCACGCAGAAGAGAGTGCTTTATAGCTTATTCAGCACTCATAAATTAAAGATCACTAGAAGATAACTATGTGTCAGACATCATGAATGTAAACATAATGAAAACATTGAGTTATCCCAAAGCTGGGTGCATCTAGGAAAGCTGGAGATAGAACGCAACATCCTTAAAATTATTTCTCTTATTCTAGTGACGGAAAGAATGTACAAAATGTTAATCTATGCATGATGGCATACATTAGACATTAATTCCATGCATTATGACCAAAATTAATGAAATAGTTGAGCACTAAACTATAAAGCAAAGCAAAACAAAACTACCCTATCTACAGGTAGACTTCAACTTACAGCAGTTCATTTAGTGACTGTTCAAAGTTACAATGGCCAATTCAATAAAACCAGTCCTTAGTCGGAAGCCGTTAGAGGAATGAGAGAACGCGAAGTCAAAAAGCAGTCCACAGTCAAGGCAAGAAAACCAAGAAACCAGCATTCAGGAAGGGTGAAATAGGTAGCCACGTCCATCCAGTCTGAGGACCGAGTCTAAGCTGGGTCCTAGGAGGGAGGAGAAGGAAAAAAGTAACAGACTCGGTCCTCATTCTGAGTGGACGAGGACAACCCATCCTGAATGCTGGCTCCTCCCACGATAGAGAAAAGTAACTTACAACCATTTTTCACACTTACGACCACTGCAGCATTCCCATGATCACGTCAGTAGTGGGTTCTAAATCCCTTTGCTACCGGTTCGCTCGTGCACACATGCGCACTCGCGATGCTTCTGCGCATGTGCAGAAGCGTCCTGGGCAGGTGGACGGAGCCTCCTGCCGCCGCCATTACCGGTTTGCAGAACCGGGCCGAACCGGGAGCAACCCACCGCTGGATCATGTGATCAAAATTCACCGCTGGATCATGTGATCAAAATTCACAAAATTCATGTGATCAAAATTCAGATGCTGACTCATATTAAACTGACTCATATTAATGACGGTTGAAGTATCTCAGGGTCATGTGATCACGTGTTGCAACCTTCTGACAAGCAAAGTCAAGGGGAAGACAGATTCACTTAACTGTGTTACTAACAACTGCAGTGATTCACTTAACTGTGGCAAGAAAGGTCGTAAAATGGGGCAAAACTCACTTAACAACAGAAATTTTGAGCTCAGTTGTGGTTGTAATTCAAGGACTACCTGTATTTTGATGTGGGGGAGGGATTTAAAAAAATCCCATGCATGAACAAGGAGTGACCTTGTTAACAAGCTCTGTATTCCTTAGTAAATACATAAATCAAATTGAAGACTGTTTTCCTTTGATTGGACATAAAAATTTTCATTCTAAATCAAAATCCCAAACAATGATCATCAACTCTCAACAAATCTCCCCACCCACTAGTATCTATTATTTCTTTCTGTCTTTTGGACACTTAGCATTGGCTATGATAAAAAGACATTTCTAATTTTCCTAATCCTGTACCTCTCATGTACTGCATTTGGATTGGACACTTCTACTATTTGCTGATTTCAATTGATTTCAATTTCAATTCTGCTGATTGCAGAAAAAAGCTACTATAAGAAGAACTGTGTATCAAGGTCTATACAAAAACATACTTTAAAAAAATCTAACATAACATTTTAACGTTTTCTTTGAAACACCCTCTCACATACAGAAAATTTCATTAGGCATAAGGCCAATTCACAGATTTTTTTTTTCCCTTGCGGTAGTAAAGTTTGTACACTTCACTTCTACAAACTATGTTTCTATGGGCAGCTCCTGAGAAAAACTTCAAATATTATGACATTAAAGATATGCTAATTCCTGCCAAAACATTTAAACCTTAGCCATTTGGAACCAAAAGGATTTGGTTCCCAGTAAACATGTCTAAGACTGAATTTCTAGAAATTAGTGATTTGTATGTTTGGAAGAACTTGCCCATTTGTTATTGCTTACAAAATTTTTCTTGTCTTTTTCTTGCCTCAGTGTTGTTTTGGGAAGTGTACATACATACTAAGATACAATCACTTTTACCTGGATTCTTAATGCATAATAGAGTCAATTCATTATTCCCTAATATAATTAATAGCTAAGAACCAGGAGCATGGTGGCTCTCGTGGTTAGGATGCTGGGTTGGTTAGCAAGCCTTTGTTCAAGACCCGAGTGTTGCCCTGGGATAGGGTGAGCTCACATCCTTTGCTCCAGCTCCTTCCAGGGGCAATGAAAGGAACTCCCAACTAGGCGTTCCCAGGCAATGGTGAGTCACCGGCTAAACCTTTCAACCTGGAAGCGCCTTGGCGCTTCTGACATGAGTTCAAATCTAAGAACCCTCATGCACTACTGACCAGCTACTGTGATCAACAGCAGAAGAGGCCTTGTTGCCTTCAGGTGCTTTCTAGGAGCTTTTACAAGCCACTTGTTTTATTACTGAGGGTGAAATTCCTATTGGAGAATGGATAGGTTTTTGGTCAGCAGCTCTTGGTACATTTCTATAACCTGCAGCTCAGCTTTACAAAACAAAATGAAAATCAAAAAGAAAAATCGACTTATGACCACAATTGAGACCAGAATTTCCATTGCTAAGCAATGTGGTTGTTAAGCGAATGTCTCCCATTTTACAACCTATTTTTGCCATTGGTGTTAAGGGAGTCACTGCAGTCATGCGGCCATTAAGCAAATCCGGTTCCCCCCCCCCCCATTTGTTTGTTGGAAGTTGGCTAGGAAGTTTTTATCCTGGGAGGCTGCAACTGTTGTAAATACATGCCAGTTGCCAAGCACTGGAATTTTGATTGTGACTGTGGAGATGCTGCAACCATTGTAAGTGCAAGGACCAGTTATTTCAGTGCTGTTGTAACTTTGAACACTTGGTAAACAAATGTTTGTAAGTCGAGGACTACCAATAACAGCATCAAGTCAGTAGGTGGTCCTCCAGAAGTAAAAGATAGAAATTAATGCCATCTTGATTCTAAACCTCTATATTTCTACGTCCACTTGCAAAAACGGCATAAACATGTAGCACATTGCATGTTTCTAGTGTGCTACTCAGGTGCACTTCACATGTTGAATATTCATTTATGCCTAAAGATGCAAGCGTATATGTTTTAAGTTTATTGTTATATATTTTATGGGAGATCACGTTGTACCAAAACATGAATGCATCCACTTCAGTAACATTTTCAGATAATACTTATTTTTGTCAATTAAAAAAAAATATGATGAAAGGAAACTGAATCTCATTTTTAAGCCATCAACAACTATAGTACCGTACTTTATATGCAGTTTTCAAGGATAATGATCAAAGATGAAAGATTATCTGACTGGTCTTCTCCACCTTCCCCCCCCCCTTTTTTAAAAAAAATCAGAACTGCTGAGGCTTATAAGGCTTTAAGTGAATGGGTCGATTTTGCAGTGTCAGCACAAAACTGATATAAAAACACAGTTCATACCGTGTTCTCTCTTTTGTAATGGCAGTTTTCATGGTCCATAGAGCAAAGATGAAGAAAAGCAGGAAAGGAGCACCTGCCAAGAAAGGTGCCTCACAGAATGAAGAATGAAGTGCCGGGCAAAATAAATCCTGCTAAGCAGCCAACTGTACTGCCAAAAAAAAAAAGTGAGGAGAGAGGGATGAAGGATGGTTGGCTTTAAAAAGCAGAAGATAATTAGATTAAGTGTTCAAGATGCATTTATTTTGTTACTGACGTGGATAAGATAACTCTAATGAATTGATGGTTAATTCTAGATTACTCTATTACCTTAGGGAAGCTTCCTACATGATGATGTTAAGTAATCAAATTTATCCAACAAGGAAGTCTACGTCTAAGAATATTGTATAAAATTGAAGGTATTAAAGATGCCAACTCAGAAAGAAATATTTTGCTATGCTTTATCTGCAATGATGCTTCTAAAATCAAATGCTTTGCAGCTAACGTTTTTATAGGATAGTTAACATCCTGAACTCTGCGAGTCTCACTTCTGTTGTAACAATAAGTAGAAGCGGAAGGGAGGGCAAAGAACAATTAAATGCTTTGCCATCTGACTTGGTATAGAGGCTAACTTTTAAGAAGAAAAAAATGAATCTATGTACTTGCAAAATTGTGGAACAAGTTTATATATTGGGGAAAGACCAATCCTATAAGCTTCAGTTAACAAAAGTGTTGGGACTTTTGCAAATGGATCACCACCAGAAAAGAAAAGAGTGGTTCCAACAGAAGATCAACTATGGAGGTCCAGGTTGAACTATAGAGGCCTTGATGCTTTCTGAGCTTGGTGGTTTGCTTGCAGACATTTCACTACCAAACTATCATCAGTGCAAAGAAGGGTGTTATTTTGCTCTCTGTTTAGCTTGGCCTGCCAGTTTTGGTGAAGGTGTGGTTTTCTCTTTGGTAGTTCCTTGATTGGGAACTTGTTTTCTGCTTGACTGTTTGTCTGGTGTTAATTCCAGCTTATATGGGTGTTGGCTGCTATAGAATACATCTTCTGGTCTTTTAAAGAAAATAGATAACGTACATTACGCATTTATAGTAGATCTATCTAAAATACATAAGGAAAATATATAGAAGATACGTTTTAAAGACCAAAGCACATCCTCTCCAGCAGTTTACCTATACTCTCCAATACACTTACTCACATTGATGTTATCTAGTTGGATAATGAAAAGTCTGCAAGCAAACAACTGATCTCAGAGAGCTCCGAGCTCTGAGTAAAGGGTAAGAGGTTTGTAAATTTACACTATTGCAATTAAGATCACATTTAAGCCATCAAGTGTTTTTGTGAACAGAAATGTGAGAAATGTAAAGCTAATGATCTAAATGACACTTTTTAACACCACCGACAACAATGCTACCCTTCAAAAAGACCTCGACTTTCTGTCAGAATGGTCGAACAACTGGCAACTCCAAATCTCAACCAACAAATGCTCTGTCATACACATTGGCAAAAAGAATCAGAATACTAAATACAAACTGAATGGACACGACCTTGCAGACAACCCTCACTCTGTCAAAGACCTTGGAGTACTCATATCTAATGATCTAAGTGCCAAAGCCCACTGTAACAACATCGCCAAAAAGGCATTAAGAGTTGTAAACCTAATCTTACGTAGTTTCTTTTCTGGTAATATTACACTATTAACCAGAGCTTACAAAATATTTGCTAGACCAATTCTTGAATATAGCTCATCTGTCTAGAACCCGCACTGCATATCGGATTTTAATACAATTTAGCGA
>QLTV01001697.1:591673-609040 GCA_003457575.1 Thermophis baileyi | reverse complement strand
AAGTTGACTACTCTTAGTGCCTTTTTGGCAATGTTGTTACAGTGGGCTTTGGCACTTAGATCATTAGATATGAGTACTCCAAGATCCTTGACAGAATGAGGGTCGTCTACAAGGTCGTGTCCTCCAAGCTTGTATTTAGTGTTCTGATTCTTTTTGCCAATGTGTAAGACAGAGCATTTGTTGATTGAGATTTGAAGTTGCCACTTGTTTGACCATTCTGATACATAGTCAAGGTCTTTCTGAAGGGTAGTAGCATTGTCTGTGGTGTTAAATAGTTTGACATCATCGGCGAAGAGAACGCAGTTGCTTATAATGTGATCACAAAGGTCATTTATGTAAATTATGCCAAGAAATCCTATCACAATCAGATATGCCACTTCTGTAACAGAAGATGAGGCCATGGTTAGTATATTTTTGTCACCATGTGTAAAGTACTGTATGGATTGCTTTAAACAGGGGGTACAGATGTTTATGTTACAAATCAGTCACTTGAGGCAAATTGATCAAGCTCCAAACTTGGAGTTAATTTGGAGGGTTTTCATCCCAGAATCAGAAAAGAGAGCAGATCTAAGTAAATCAGCTGCCAATGTCTTTCATGCCACAAAGCATGACCTCCTAAAGCATTAGCCCTTTAATCTGGTGGAAAAAGGTAGTCTGGCTTCTATAACAGCTTTGTTAGTGCCAATATGGACCTTGCTGGCTGGCCTGGAAATCTGCCAAGGACAAGCTACAGAAGATGATAGAAAGTAGAACTCAAACTGATACTCAGTAGAGCAGTACATAATTCATTGGGATTATGTTATGATGAACAAAGGAAAGCTTTCCTATTTGATAAGGTGAAATGAGCTAGAGGGTTAGGAAATATTATCACTAAACACCACCAGGAACATAGATAACATGTCCATCCCTTTGCTCTCTAGAGATGTATTTAAAAAACACTAGACAACTTTTTTTTCAAAAGTTTTGCTACCTGAAAAACTTTTTGTGATTATGATAAACCCCCTTCACACTCAACACAACTATAATTTCAGCATCACATAGAAATCTTGAGAAATATGAAATTAATTTTAAATGACTATAATGTATTTAATAATACAATGTTTCTGACACGCTGCATGAAATCAACAGGGTTGGAAGTATTTTGCTGTTGATTTTCATTTGTACTGTGTTCAATACATCTCACTGCAGCCCAACAATAATCAACCAGCATCAATGGATTCCAGTTGCCCTCATACCATTTTTCCAATGTTCTGTTGAAACCTTTCACTATGTTCATCAGTGACTACGCCTATATTTTTGGGAAAGAAGTTAAACTGTGAATGGAAAAAATGAATCTTCAATGACATGTTGCACTTCATGGTTTTGTATGCTATTAGAAGGTTGTCAACCAGCTGAATTTGGTTTGCTGCTTTATAGTTGCCAAGAAAATCCTTAACGACATTCTTGAATGCTTTCCAGGAAATTTTCTCTGGCCCCCACTAACAGATCTTTGAACTGCTTGTCTTTGATGATATATCAGATCTGTGGACTGACAAAAATGCCTTCTTTAATCTTGGCATCAGCTATTTAAAACATCTGTCTCAAAGAACAAAAACCTTCACCTTCCTTGTGCATTGCTTCCACAAAATTTTTCATCAGTCTGAATTGTATGTAAAGTAGAGGCAAAAAATACCTTTGTCAGGTCAACAAGTAGTTCATATATCATGTTTTTTCTGTCCTTGAGCCAAATTCTTCTGGAATGGCCATTTCTTTTCAATGTAATGCAACTCTCTTGCATGACTGTCTCACTTGCATATTTAGCAACAATATTTGGCATTTCCAAACTGCATTCCGATCAGCAGAGCCATTACATTTAGATCTCCACAGATATTCCATATTCTTGTACTTGTTGTACTGGATATGCTTCAAAAACAGTTCCATGTTTCCATATGTTTCTTTCAAGTGTGCAGCATAGCCAACTGATACTGAAGGGTGTACATTGCCATGGTGTAAAAGCAAACAATTTCTATAAAATGGTGATACATTAAAATACAGGTTATTTTCATGATTAGCAGCCAGAAATCTATAAAAGACACTCAAAATTGTTCAGGAAGCAAAATCTTTGTTGTCCAATGAAACCAACACTTGGTGCTTAGAAACAAGCAACATTTTAGTCACATTCTCTCAAATTATTTCTCCCCTTTACTAATCAAAATATTAAGAATCTCTCCTTCATATTTCCAAATAAGTTTCATATCTCACATAGTCCAGGCATGTGTTTTGAAAAAATAAGTTGAAAATGCATTAAAAATTGCTTTCAGCACTTCAGAATCAGATATTTGATGTTGTAATCTTTATGTCTGATTGTAAAAAAATAATGGATTTCATTGACTCGGCTATATCCAACTCCAACTCTATATCCATATCATCAAACTACTATACAGCAGAAATCAAGTTCTCTTTTTAGACCAGTCAAACATGTTTTTAGATTTTTATGTCCAGGCAAGCTTGGATATTCATGGCAAGCTTCCATATTTTATGCCAATATATAGCACATTTTCAACCATGTTTATAAGACTACTTCCTGTTGTAATAAACTTAACTGCTGGCTGAGAGGCATCATCAGACATGGAAACAGTGGTGCAGATTTTGGTTTTTTAAACAATGGAAAAACAGAAAGTCAACTAATGATCAACATTAATAAAGTATCTTGTAATCCACAAAGCTTTGGACAGTCATTTGTTAATTGGGACAACCTTCTCTAGCAGGAACTGATCTCTACACCTGATGAAAACATTATACTTGACTACCTATGACTCAGAGGTGGGTTTAAGCAGCTTCTGACCAGTTCTGGAGAACCGGTAGCGGAAATTTTGAGTAGCTCGGAGAACCGGTAGTGGAAATTTTGAGTAGTTCGGAGAACCGGTAAATACCACCTCTGGCTGGCCCCGCCCCCATCTATTCTCTGCCTCCCGAGTCCCAGCTGATTGGGAAGAAATGGGGATTTTGCAGTAACCTTCCCCTGGAGTGAGGAGGGAATGGAGATTTTGCAGTATCCTTCCCCTGGAGTGGGGTGGTAATGGAGATTTTACAGTATCATTCCCCTGCCACGCCCACCAAGCCACACCCACCAAGCCACGCCCACAAAACCAGTAGAAAAAAAAATTGAATCCCACCCCTGTTGGGAGCCCATTTCACTGGCAGAGTGCTCGGGCCACCACAGCAGCGGTGGGTTGCTCCCAGTTTGGAGCGGTGACGGAAGCGGGAGACTTCGCCCGGATGCCGCCATTTGGGTTCTTTTACCCTCTGCGCATGCGCAAAGCGTTCTGCGCATGCGCAGAGGGTAAAAGAACCCAAATGGTGGCATCCGGGCGGGTGGGCGAAGTCTCCCGCTTCTGTAGCTACCGGCTGTCCGGCGACCCGCAGGCACAGCCGAACCGGGAGCATTTCACCCCTGCAAGTGACGGTGACACCAAGATGGCGGGCTAACGCGCACGGCGACCCCTGTGAAATGGTCGTTTGACCCCCAAAGGGGTCGCGACCCACAGGTTGAGAACCACTGGACTACAGGAAGAAGATAGGAATAAGATCTACAGTTCATGGGCACCTGCTAAGAACCACAATGACCAAAACAAAACAAAACAAAACAAAAAGTGTTATAATAGCATGACACAAATTCCAATTTTTAATTGTGTGATGGTTTCCCAATATGTGATGCAAACATCTGAAGTGTATGGTTTGCTTTCCGATGTCACAAGGCAAGTTTCATCATTTGTGTCCACTTATTTTACTTGTAGATGCCTGCAGCCTCCATTATATTCATGAGATAGAACAACCTAGTTATGAGTTTCTAGGAAATTAGTTGGGAGGTATACTCAATACATTTAAAAAACAGAATTCAGAATAATGAGTGGAATAGAAAACTTCTAGCCTCTTCAATTGTATCAGTCTCCACTTTGAGAGTGTCCAAATACAGCAGCATTTCAATTCAACCAACATTTATGAATTATTGAAAAATTAGCTTGGCTGAAACAGTGCTTTACACAGAAATTTAAAAACCCTTTCAACTTTTCATATATTTGAATATTACTCTTTTTTATTAATAGCAAAGAAGGCCAAGTGAGGATTTTTCTATGGATCACCAATATATGGGTTATTTCAAGAAAGATACATTAATTGCATCCTTGTTTTACAATAGGAGGTATACGTAAAGATAATTGTATGATCATATCTTTAACTGTAGCTCCAAAATAAGGGTGTGGGGCTTTAAATTGCCTAAAGCACTATATACAAGATCTTCTGTGCTAAGGAAATGAACAAACAAACAAAATCCCAAGATGTCCATAAGTCAGCAAAGACTGAGAATGAAATAACAGAATAACAGAGCTGGAAGGGACTTTGGAGGTCTTCTAGTCCAATCCCCTGCTTAAGCAGGAGACCTTATACCACTGATGGCTAACCTTTTTGTCACCGCGTGCCGAAAGCAATGCAATAATGCAATGTGCGTGCGCCCCTCTGCACACCCCACCCCCGTGCATGCGTGAGAGACCCCCCACATGTGCCCCACCCCCCATGCATGCACCCCACCCCTGTGCAGGCACACACGACCCTGCACATGCACACAAAACCCCCCTTGCATGCCCCCATGCATGCGTGCATGACCCCCGCATGCACATGGCCCCTGCGCATGCGCACGCAACCCCTGCATGCACACGCGACCCCTGCATGTGTGCCCCCCACATGCCCACGCATCTCCTGCATGCACCCTGCTGCCCCCCTGCGCATGCACGAGAAAGACCCGGAAACCAGCTGGCTGGCGGGAGGTGCGCACACATGCACAGTAGAGCTGAGCTGGGGTGACGGCTCACGTGCCACCTGTGGCACAAGTGCCATAGGTTCGCCATCACGGCCATATAATAACTGCCTGTATATCCCCTTGGTCCCAGGGCCCCCACCAGTTGCTCTGTCTTAAGCACTCTGCAGCTGTGAAACACCTGAACACCCAGGGAGCCCCACAGCCATAATAAATCCACTAACAGCCCCCAGGTGGGCAATCAATACCCAATTTCAAACATCCAGGAAGCAGAGGTGCCTCCCAAAGTCCATGCTTCCTTCTGTCTCCAGTCCTCATGGCCAGGCCCTGCCAGTTCATTGCTGTACCAGTTTCTCTGTATTCTTCAGTTGCTGTATTATTGTTACTCACTAACTTTGGAATTTTTCTGATCAATCAATTTCTGGTGTCTTCAGTCTTTCCCTTGTTGTAACTGGTCTCAAACTGTAGACTTCCAGCCCAGCCCTGCTCATCTCTAGGCACTCTAAGCATTGTGCCTCTTCTGGTGCAGACCAACTCATCCTCCAGCTCTGCCCTTCTGGATCTGGTGCCAAGATGATTCCAACAGCCCCTGGGATTCCAGCCTCTGCCTCTATTCCAGCCTCCGGCTGGCACCACCACCATTAACTTCCTCTTGTCATCCTATCATCACCATGATCCATTGCTCCTCTCATGATCTGGAGCCTGGTGGCCACACAAACAGACCCAATAATAATTTTTCTATGTTATCTTGTTACAGAGAATTCCTGGTGCAATGCAGTTACAGGTGAATGAGCTCAACAAATCAAATGGACCAAATAAAATATTTATTCCCAACTACCAAATGCTCAACTAATCAAACTCCACCAAGAGACAACAGCACATGAACTAAAACAAAACAACCCCCCCCCCAAAAAACATCCAAAACTTTAAGAAACAAACAAGACCAGAAAATCCCTCTATAAGCCCATTCATCTTGGATCATAAGAACTAGTTTGTCCTCCTGGGATCCCTAGATCTCCATATAAATATTTCAATAATTAAAACTGAAACTTTGCATGCTGATTTGTGAGGATCTCACACAGTCTCTCTATTCAAATAAAAGTGTTCGCTAATTCATCTGTGATATTTTTCCAGTGGTCATATGCAACGGAGCTGCTTCTAGGTCCAAGTTCTATCATCACAAACTACAGTAGTATATTGATATTCTTTTGTTGTTCTTGGCAAGAGTACCATAATGTCCACTCCAATCTGTGAAAGCAAGACTAGTACTAGTGACACTTTCTCCATGAGTCTTTATCAATTATTTCTTTAGTTTAACATATTGATGTTCTGTGCAGTAATATTTTTTTCTACCTCTGCTGTCACAGTTGCTTAATAAAACTGTTCTAAAAGATCATTCACAAATTTGTCCTGACTCATGTGCCCTGCTAATACAAATGATTTTCAGGGAATGCTAGATCGTTTGATACAACAATGAGCCTGGATCTGAAAAGTAAGGGACTAAGAAAAATGGAGTTGATAATTGCAAATTGTAGATAAATGATGAAAAAGCAAAAACAATAGATGAATTTATTTACTTCCGATAATATTTGGTAAGGTTCCAATTGAGACATTTTCAGTTGTGCAAGTGTAGGTACTCCTTGCTTACTGACCATTTGTTCATCAACCATTCAAAATTACCATGGCACAGAATAAAGGGTCTTACAACCTGTGCCCAAAGTACTGCTGTTGCATTTCATTGCAGTCACAAGATTGCAATCTGGGAACTTGTCAACTGTTTGCACTTACAACTCATTGCCAAACACCCCACGATTATATGATCACCATTTGTAATCTTTCCTGCCAGCTTCCCCAGAAACTCAATGGGGAAACCAGAAGGGAAGGTTGCAAGCTGTTGCCGCCTGCTGAGAGGATGCCCTCTTGATTCTGGGAGCTGGCTGAAAAAGGTACATATCGAAATCCAAGCAGGATTTTGATATGGAGCATTTTCAGCATGAGACATTTGCAACCAGCCTCCTGAAACAAGTGGGTGGGACCTTGTCTCTGGAGGTTGGCTGCAAAGGGCCCATGCTGCGAATGTTCCATGTCAAAAAAAATGCTTGTAATTTGGGATGGACCTTTTTCTGTAAGCTCATAGAGACAAGAGCACAAAGCAGAAGTCCAATCTGGAGATAAGTAGGGCATGAGTGATGGCATAAATAGATATGGATCTACAAAGTGGCATAACAAAAAAAAATTGAATAGAATACATCAACAGTAATAAGTTGCCAAATCATCAGATGTAAAGTGTTGTTTTATTTATTTTGTTTAGAACCATTTTGAGTAGATTGGCCAGTTCTGGGAATCTCACTTTAGGAACTCATGGAACAGATTCAGAAAAAAGCCAAGAGAGTAATTAGGGGAGTAGAAACCAAGTCCTATGAAGAGAGATCAAGAAACACATGAGCTGGCCTATGGCAGCTACATATCTTCAAATATGTGAAAGGACTCCTTAAGAAAATTAAGAACGTTCTAGAGTGAAGAATAATGGATGTAGATACCGAGAAGGCAAATTCCAATTTAATGTAACAGCAGTTTGACAATGGAACTAATTATACGGAGACATGATAAAATTTCCTTCACCTAGGTGTGTTGAAGCAGAGACTATACAGTTAGAGATGCTTTCATTTGCATTCCTGCATTAAGCAGGAATTTAGACTCAATAAACCAAATAGCTGTTTCCAACTCTGTGATTCTATGTTCTGGCTACTTGTACCTCAGTCCCACTAGAATCAGTGCAATAAGTTAGACATGAATTAGCTCCAAAGATTTTAAAATGTGTTAATTTAGAATGGATCCAATTATCTTCTAATCTCTCACAGCATTTTAATTAACCAATTATCTTCTGTTCCCACTCAGCATTCAGACTATATGTTGTCTGCCCATGGCAATAAAGCACCCAGGAGAAGAAGGTGGTTAAGGTGAAGAAACTTCCACAGGTTTACTGTAGATCTTCAGTACAAAACAGTTTCTAGAGATCAGTAAAATCTTCTCTTTCATCATAGCATTTTGTCCATATCCTTTCACAAATAAATTACAACTTGTAAAAGAAACAAAATGAGCTACTAGCAATTAGGTTGTCTAAATGTTAGGAAACTAGAGATGGCTGTTGAACGTATTATAAATATCAACTGGGTAGTAGAGAGAGTACCTATGATTATATACTTCAAATGTATGGAAAATAAAATGTACCACCATGCTTCTCTCTCTTATTTACCTTCCCAAAGTGACTGGACACTTGTTGCACAGTGTCATCCTGATTAGCTTTGAGATGACCATCCAGCAGGAGACCAGCTCTATACATGAGCTTGCATATGGGCAATGGAAGGCTGAAGGGCAGTTTAGTGACTCTGGCAGAACAAATATTCAAGATGATGTGCTTCAAACAGTTTCCAAGGTAACTGGCTGTGAGCCTGGAATCTATAAATAGGGCTATCAACTGATTTGCAGCTCCAAGACAGGAAAGTAATCAGTGCCATTAAAGTGAAAAAGAAAACCAAAATAAAGGTATATAAAAATGTAATAATACTTGCATCTAAAGCTGATACATCATGTAACTAGAAAGAGACAATGTTTGCATACCAAAACAAAGTGGCACATAGGATTTAAAACTCAACTTTAATGTTTAATACTATACCATGATATAACTTGCCAATGATAGAGGAACATTTAAATCCGCTACAAGTTAGGACAAATATCAAAATACAATTATAGGGAATATTAGCTATACGTACTGTAGAAGATGCCTTTTTTTGCTTAATACCATAGTATCCAAGAGAATTGTTGTTTTATTGAGTAAGATGTCCATTTCCCTTGACAGTTTTTAAAAACTTGAGATAAATATTTTGTACCTTTTAGACCCAGATTGTTGGAAGCAATATGCTGACTCTGTAAATAGCTTAGAGAGAGCTGTAAAGCACAGTGAAGCAGTATATAAGTCTAAGTGCTATTGCTATTAATGCTGCCATCCCTGAATTGCACTATTTATACAGGGACCTATTGAAAATAATTATAAAGGGCTATGAGTATATCTGGATGAAAATGGTTACAGTTCTGACTACAGTTAGAAACTTGTAAATATTTGTATGCAGGAGCTGGCAAAATATTCTTTATTCTATTTGCATACAGCAAATGCCCTACATAAGGTTTGAAATATACCCCAGAATTAATGGACTGTACAAGTGCAGCTAAATGATGATAGATAATAGCAATGCCCAGAATTTCAGGAACAACTTGTAACATTTATACAAAAGATTGTCAGTTGCATTGTCAATATTATGGCTCTATCATTGTTGACCCTTCGAGATAGTCCAGATCTGTGATGGTGAACCTATGGCACGTGTGCCACAGGTGGCACGCGGAGCCATATCTGCCAGCACTGGAGCCATTGCCGTAGATCAGCTCCAGCGCACATGTGTGCGCTGGCCAGCTGATTTTCAGCTGGCCACGGCCCACTCCCCCCAGGAGTCTCCACGCAGCCCGTTTTGAGGTAAGTAAAGGGCTCACGTGGAGGCTCTGGGAGGGCGTTTCTGGCCACCGGAGGGCCTCTGGGGGGTGGGGGAGGCCGTTTTCACCCTCCCCAGCCTCCAGGAAAGCCTCTGGAGGCTGGGGAGGGCAAAAAACGGGCCTTCCGGTCCCACCAGAAGTCAGGAAATGGGCCAGTTCCGGCCTCCGGAGGGCCTCTGGGGGGGTGGGAAAGGCCATTTTTGCCCTCCCCAAGCTCCTAGAAAGCCTCTGGAGCTTGGGGAGGGCAAAAAATGGGCCTTCCGGTCCCACCGGAAGTTGGGAAATGGGCCAGTTCCAGCCTCCAGAGGGCCTCCAGAAGGGTGGGGAAGGCTGTTTTCGTCCTCCCCAGGCTCCTAGAAAGCCTCTGGAGCCTGGGAAGGGCGAAAAACAGGCCTACTGGGCCCACCGGGCCATCGTGTGCCAAAAGCGTGGGGAGCGTGGTGGGGTGGGGCGCATTGAATTATGGGTGTGGGCACACATGTGCGTGACACCCCCCCCCCGCACTCCCCCTGCTTTTGGCACGCAATGGCAAAAAGGTTAGCCATCACTGGTCCAGACCATGAAACCAAAACTAAAATATTAATATTACTTTTATTGTAAGGTTACAGTAACAACATTTTGCAATGCTGTTCCTTTACAGAGAACTAGGGAGGGTCAATTCTAAGATGCTTTCTCTATCCCCATTCCTGCTTTGACTCAGATTTCCCTTATCAGACTTTGCCTAGGTTGTGGCTCTTTCTTATGTCTCTCATGGTTATTCTCAAGCCCATTACAAACATCAACTAACTTTTATTGCTTATGAACTACTTTTATAGGCAATCTCTGTTTTTTGGGTGAGCAAACACCACTTGTTAAAAAGATTGTCAAACTGCCTAAAGGATGCAGTAGATTTGCTTGTGTTTATTTCCATAAAATGCCTTTTTTATTATGACATTAAATTTAGTACTTAGATGCCAACAAACTTTTTGAATTGTCTCTTCTGTATTCTGTATGTGTATTTCTTCACCAAATCAAATATTGTTTCTTTTTTTTAATGAAACCTATAACTATTAAAAATCTGTCTAGCATTTATTTATCAGTGGCTATGTACAAGATAATACCAGAAGTCTATAGTTAAACACGTTGAACATTTCTGTGCAATGCAGGCAAAAGCAACAGATAATACTGATTCTATGAGCAAATTCCTATGATATAAAATTTATTGGCAAAACACAAAAACAGAGTTATACTGAAAAAACACAAATTGGTTATGGCAGTACTTGATTAATCATACTCAGAAAGCTTTAAAATCACAGGAGTAGAGAAACATAAATATGGATAATGGAAGACCTAAAAAGAGGGCACCCAGCAACCCCAGAGAGTACCATTCATCATGCATACCATTCAAACACTCATACAAGTTTCAAAGAGAAATTAGACAGGCGCTGTATCTTAGTTACTGGGTGTTTGTCCCAATCAAATGAATGTGCTTTGTTAGTTTCATGCATTGCAATTTTGCCAGTTATGGAAAGCTGTCATGCACTAGATTGGCTTTAAAGCAATTGATGGATTACTAGAGTCCGCCTTCCATTCCTCCTGGCAGGAGATAAAGTGCAGAAAGGTAAGAGTTATCAAAAGGGTGCTAAGCATTAAGAAAGGCAGCAAATCTAGGTAGCAGTGGAAGGAAGAAGAAAAATTCCTTTTGATTGGGGTAAATCCTTTGTGAAGTTTTTTTCAGTCCTTTCTTCCCTTTTCAATATTTTTGGTTATGTGTGCTTGAAAACAGAGATTTCAGTAGGGATCTGATTTTATTTTAAGGTCACTAAGAGAACTTCAGAGGTCCTCCTGTTTCACTTTTATCTCCAGCAAACAGAAAATTTGACAGCCATGGTCTTATCTTTTCCATATTGCACATTTCCCCCCTACTTCTCTGTGCTGGCTTTAACCTATTCAAGCTGATTAAGGACTGCATATATATTCTGCTGGTATCATACCAGGGGTGGGTTCCTCCCGGTTCGGACCGGTTCTCCCAAACCGGTAGCGGCCCGCTGGTGACGTCATGATGACATCACTGAACCGAATCAGTCGGTGCCGGTCTGTGGGGGCTGCCATCTTTTTTTGGAATTTTTTTTTTTAAATTTCCCCTTCTGAGCATGCGCAGAAGCTGACTTCCAGCACTGTGCATGCAGTCGCCATCTTTTTTTTTGGCATTTTTTAATTTTTTGGGGATTTTTTCCTACTGCACATGCGCACGCACACAAGGCGCGTGCACGCCCACGAGGCACGTGCACAAGGCGTGGGAGGGAGCAAACTGGCAGCGAGGTAAGTAGGAACCCACCCCTGTATCATACACACAATTGCATGGGGCTTTGTATTCCTCTGAAAAGAAAAGAAAAAGAGCCTATTGTGTAATGAACACCCTAATAATAAAAATTAGAGATGTGCATTGGACAGAGCCTGGCATCCAAGACGTTTTCCATTAGTTAAGATGGAATGGATGGATGGATGGATGGATGAAATCCCCCAGTTAGAATTTGGGTATGCACAAAACAGTGTTGCTTCAGAGTACTGCAAATAGTGGCCATAGAGAAGCTAAATCAAGGCACGTCTTATCAAGCCATGTTGCTGTGTATTTCAAAAAGAAGAACAATTCCATCAATGATCCTGCTTGTGTTTATCCCTTCTGGAGGGGTTGGAGATGCCAACAACTCATCAGGGAATATTTAAGTGAAAAGAAGGACTAATTAAACAAGACAACCAAAATCTGACAGAGATATATGCAAACATCATACACATGTACATTCATGCACACACACATACACATGCATGCACACAAATGATTTTTATTCCTACCACATATATTATTATTATAGTACATGATATTTCTTCTTCATTTTTTTCCTTTCTGTCTTCCTGCCTGTATCTTCCCACCAACCCCCTCGCCCCCATACTTCTGATAAAAACAACGGAATGAAATATATCCATTTGGCAGCTTTCAGGCTTTTACTTTTTATCAGGCGCTTAATGGGGTGAATGGCAATGAGTCTTAGGAGTGTCTTCAAGCTAGCTTTTGAATATTTTCTGCTACACCAGACTTTAAATCTCAGAGAAGCACCTTGCTGTACTTCTGATATGAACAAAACTATGAAAATGAAATGGACTAAGTAATTATGCAGGCTTCAAAAGACATTTAGGCTCTTCTACCTTTTAAACTACTTCTTTCACTGCTCTGAGGTTAAGAAAAAAAATATCACATAAAATAACTTTAGGGTATAATATTATGTTTAAACAATTATTTCTTTTAAAAATGATTTTATTGCTAGTAGACCATTAAATGTAAAAGAAGGAAAAGGAAAGAGACAGAGGCCCTGTACTTAAGAAGCAAGAGTTGAAAGTATAAGGAAGAAATGAGTACTTATAATCTATTAAATCCTTATCTGATATGCTTTCACTCAGTCTCTGAACTTCCTGGATTTTCTTTACAACTCTTACTGCTAGAAATATTTTTTTCTTTCGGTATGGAAATTCTATAGTTTCACCACTCTAAGAAAATCAAACAACAATGGAATGAATGTAAGCTCACTAATTAATAGATTTTTCTCATTGACACCTTCATTTATTGAGAGCCCATTAGACTGCTCATCAAAATATTAATACTATTACATTTTCACGATATAAATTAATACTATTATATGTATCAAGACAAATTACTGCAGTTTGCTATTTCCCACTTCTACTACTGTATGTATGGCAGGGGTCCCCAACCCCCATCTGTGGACCAGCACCGGGCCGTGGCATGCCAGAAACTGGACCACACAAATAAGCAAAGCCCCATCCGTGGGATGCAGGCAGCATGCAAAACCACACCCCCTCCAGTCCACAGAAAAACCTCTTTCCACGGAACCTGATGCCCCAAAAGTTGGGAGCCACTGATGTATGGTTTTTCTACAGGTTTCTTTTATATAAGAAATAATTTAAACTCACTGAAGAATACTTTTAAACTTGGTGTTATAAATGGGAAAACAATCAGGATTGCCAGCTTTCATTTGTAATTCCTTATGTTAATAATTAACCTTATTGTATTTGTAGCAAAGAAAGGATGGGACAAAAAGAATGTCTTTAAGGACAATGCTAAACCTAGATTATTCTAGAACAGGGGTGTCAAACTTGATTTCATTGAAGGCCACATCAGGGTTGTGTCTGACGTTGGGGGGGGTGGGGGGCGTGGCCAGGGTGGGCGTGGCCAGCTCAGCATCACTCAGTGTCACCTGTGGTGGCCCGAGCACTCTGCCAGCGAAAACAGGCTCCCGGGCTCTGTTTTCAGCTGCGATGCCCTCCTGCAACCCTCTGCCAGCAAAAACGGAGCTCAGGAGGGACTCACGGAGCTCTCCTGAGCTCCGTTTTCGCTGGCAGAGGCACTGCAGGCCGGTCCTTCGCTGTTTCCAGGACGGCCCTGCAGGCCAGATCTAAACACCCCACGGGCTGAATCCAGCCCCCGGGGCCTTGAGTTTGACACCCCTGTTCTAGAACTACAGTACTGTCACTAATCAGTCTGGAATAAAAAAGGGGACACAAGGTTAAAATACAAGTGTCAGAAACAAAATGATAGACAGTGGGTACAAAGCTGTTGTGTTCAGGGTCTAACATCTAACATGTCCAGCATCATCCCGGTTCTTTACTAACACATGAAGAGCTTGACAATAATTCAAATATTTTTAAAGAATTAGCATATATATATTTTTTGGGGGGGAAAGTATATGACAAACAACTGAAATTTAGGAACCATGCATATATTGTCACTTTGATGTTACTATCATTTGTGACATATATTCTTGTACGGAGAAGACATCTATAGCAGGTGGTGAGCAGGAATGAGTTTTTAATGTATTCTTTATTACATGAAAATAGATACAGATACCTATTTTTAATGTAACTAAGGAGTCATAAGAGGCTACTAAAGTAAGTACTAGTGCTTTGTTAAAAAGCACTAAGTTAAAAAAAAGGAACAGCCTGCTAAAACTCAATTCCTCTGCTCAGTGGGATAATCAATATGCAATATATATTATCAAATTAAACAGGCTTAGCGATAACAGGGAGGCACAGCTCAGCAGAAGCCTATTTTGAACAAAGCCTATGGCCTAAGTTCACCTGCAATTTTGGGGAGAGATGTCTTTGATCTAATCAAGTATCGATTAGTTTGCTGTGGGCAAACTCTGGTGACAGAACCCCTTAATATCAAGGCCTGAGCAACAGCAGCTGCAGTGGCTCTCCAGCTTAAGCAGCTGAAAGCTACAGAATGAAGATGCCGCACTTGATGGGCTACCCATTTTCTCGACTTCCTTCTGTCAGAGCCTGCCAGATTGCTTAAAGGCTATGACACAGAGATAGTGGAGAGATAATAAACTGAAAGAGAGCAATTTTCTAAAAGAAAAATGAAATGAGGGTGAACATCCAGCAGCTGCCAATCAGAAAAATGATACTATGAAGGCCCTTGCCTGACAGTCAATGAATGACAGACTAACAGGAGTCTGAAATTCTTCAATAAGACCTTCCCTACATAAAATATCATTAAAAAGAAATTCTCTTTTTGTAACAAATGAAATTGCACACATATGGGCACAGACAAAATCAGCTTTCCTGATTAAGTCCTCTCTTTCTCATTCTTTCCCTCTCTTCTATTGCACAAGGTGTCAAAGATGTCTCACAGAATTATTTAATGGGGGGGGGGGCTTTGATGAGATCTTGCTCACACTAACAGGCTCACATTAACTGGGGTGTCCATAAAGATGGAGAGAAGTTGAGAAACTTCAGATTACAGTGGATGTAACTGCAAGGCATCTGGAAAAGGAAGGTATCAAAAAAAAAAAAGGCAAGGAGGCAGCTGTTATCATTCTGAAGGTCCATCCCCCCTTTTGCTTTTTAGGATATTGTGTTGTACTCATGGCAACATAAAAAGGGACTTTGATTACATGGTGGCAGCCATCATTTTGATTTTTTTAACCCACCCCTTCTGAAAATGTCCTTGTGAGTCTGGCTTAATGTCCCCTAATCATACATTTGATTCACCACAGTTTAGGGTTGGATGATCCACTGAAATGTGGTTAATCTAAAACCACTAAAACAAAAGTGAAAAATCTCCCATAGTCACCTTGCCATTGTAAGAAGAAAGGAAAAGCTCAGAAGAGGGTAGGCTTGTTCATTTTCTACTATGTCTGAAGAAGAGAGAGTAATACGAAAGAGCATTGAGACAAAGGTCCACATATAGACTAATGGAACTGGAGCAGAAATAGCATCACCAAAGAAAATGATAATACTCTCTAGATCAGGGCAGGGGTGAAATGCTCCCAGTTCAGGCGTGCCTGCGGGTCGCCAGACAGCCAGTAGCGACGGAAGCGGGAGACTTCGCCCACTCGCCCGGACACCGCCATTTGGGTTCTTTTACCCTCTGCGCATGTGCAAAGCGTTCTGCGCATGCGCAGAGGGTAAAAGAACCCAAATGGCGGCATCTGGGTGGGTGGGTGAAGTCTCCCGCTTCCGTCACTACTGGCTGTCCGGCGACCCGCAGGCACGCCCGAACCAGGAGCATTTCACCCCTGGATCAGGGGTGTCAAACTCGTGGTGTCACGTTGTCATTGCTCCGTACTTGGAACGGCGGGTGAATGACTGAGGCAAGCCCGGCTTATTTAGAACTAACAGCTCTTTATTGAAGTGACAGCTAACAGGTTGCCAGAACGCGGCTGCTAACACGCGCGCTCGCTCAGCTGATGGCAACACCCGAAACCTGTTTGACAGCTCCTTATATAGTGAGCTGTCAAACAGGCAGCCAATCAGGAGACAGCGTGCGCCCCCTGTTGACTGCGGACCTGAGTGGAAACTTTCATACATAGCACTCCTTCCTACCTAGTTGGCGCATGCGTAATCTGCCAAATAGGCAGGGCGTCGTTGCATGCGTTCAGAGCGCCTCAGTGCGCCTTCTGCGGGTGAGCAGCGAGGCTGGGTACGGGGGCTTTGATCCCCTTCAGTTGTAGACTGCGCCTCCTCCGTTTCTGGACCGATCACCGGAACTGCAGGTAAGCTAGCCGTTTGCTCTTCCTTGTCTTCGTCAGCCGGCTGGTCCGGAGATAGGGCGGTGTTAGGCGCGGGGCTGTCAGGGCCTGTGATCGGGAGGTCGGCAGGGCCAGTCCATCGTGCCCGGAGTTGGTTCAGGTGACGTCTCCAAACCCGACCATCGTCTAATGTAATTATATATGAGCACGGCCCTGTGGTTTTAGTCACTGCCCCGGGTAACCATAAGGGACTTCCTGCATAATTTCTGGCGTAGACCTTTTCTCCCACGCTAAACCCCTTTAACTCTCCTGTTGAATCTAAGGGTTTTTTCGGGGCGTATTCTGGATGCAGCCTGTCTAAAGGAGTTCTTAGCCGGCGCCCCATTAGTAGTTCGGCTGGGCTCATATTGGTCGTGGGGCAGGGTGTCGCGTGCTGGATTAATAAGTATTTGTCTATCTTGGCAGACCAGTCCCCCTTGCCCAACCTACTAAGGGCTTCCTTGGCGGATCTTACGGCTCTCTCTGCCAACCCATTCCCCTGGGGGTGGAACGGGGCCACAAAAGCATGACGAATGCCCAGGCATTGCAGGAACTGGGCTAAGGGTGCGGCTGTAAATTGTGGCCCATTATCAGAAACTATTAGGTCTGGCAACCCATGGGATGCAAATAGTCTCCTAAGTGCTGTTATCACAGCGTCAGCTGTAGTCGTGCGCATTTGGACCACCTCAACCCATTTAGAAAATGCATCGACAACAATTAAAAACATTTGTCCCATAAGTGGTCCTGCGAGATCAATGTGGATCTGCGCCCAAGGGGACTTGGGGCGCTCCCAACTCTGCACTGGGGCTTTTGATGGGAGAGGCCTAGACTCCTGGCATGTGTGACACCTTGACACCCAACTGGTTATGTCATCATCCATTTTGGGCCACCAAGCATAACTGCGCCCCAACGCTTTCATGCGTACAATACCTGGGTGACCATCATGTAAAAGGGACAATACCTCCC
>QLTV01001697.1:534770-565288 GCA_003457575.1 Thermophis baileyi | reverse complement strand
TTTTATTGTTGTAAGCCGCCCAGAGTCCTCCGGGGGTTGGGCGTCATAGAGATAAAACTAACTTAAACTTAACTTAAACTTAAGTGTGGGCTCATGGTGACTGTCTGGACTCATCCCTGCAGTTTTCTTGGTAAAATTTCAGAAGTGGGTTGCCACTGCTTTCTTCCTAAGGCCAAAAGAGAGGGATAGGACCAAGGTCACCCAGTTGGCTGTCCACCTAAAGCATTAGTACTGTCTTATGTCTAAGTATATTTACCCACGTGGTATGACTGTAGTACTATTGTTATCCTTTTCATCTTCTTTACTACCCCTCTTATTGGTATCATTATTATGATTATTATTACTCTGTTGTTTTGCATGTACACTGAGATCTTCTGCACCAGAGACAAATTTCTTCTGTGTCTAATCACATTTGACCAAATAAAGTATTCTATTAGAACTCAGAGTTTCAAACCCTTGTACCTTAATCACTACACCAAAGTAGCATTTTAAAAATGCTACACTTGGATAAATGTATACTCATGACTTTCTTCATACTATTGCTAAAGAATCTTCAGCAATATGTTATTTAAGTTTTAGCTATATAAAAATGTTTTTTTCCCTTAAAAATAGTGTAAAAATTATTATTTTTATAAATAAATATAAATAAATTACATGGATATTTGCCTTCATGGTATAAAAACAATGAGAAGTTTTTTTAAAAAAAATTAAACATAACCTAAAACTGTCCCAAAAGTGCTTTTTCAAGAGGCAACTGGACTTTCTGGTTTTTCTTTGAAGACATTTCACTTCTCATCCAAGAAGCTTCTTCAGCTCTTCAGATGAGCTGAAGAAGCTTCTTGGATGAGAAGCGAAACTTCTTCAAAGAAAAACCAGAAAGTCCAGTTGCCTCTTGAAAAAGCACCTTTGGAACAACCATGACCTGGATGACTGAGAATCTCCATAGATATAACCTAAAATTATTCCATATTTCTTATTTCCTTTGTTCCTTCCTTTCTTTCTTCTTTTCTATCCCTTTACCTCCCATTCGCTCCTCTTCATCTGACTGCTTCACATCTCTCTATTAAACTACTTATATCCTCCTATCCCATAGAAGGGAATATCTCTAAATCACCATATTTTTATTGGTGCAGCAACAAGAATCAAGCAACATATGATTCTTAGGCTGTAGGTTTTGGACAAAATCCAGCTCACAACGATGTTATTTGTAAAAAGCGAAATCCTTCAGCCATGAATGCTCTGGAAAGATGAAACGGCTGCAGTTCCAAATCCATTATTCCTGGCATGGGCACAACTTCATTTCTTGATTAAAACTGCTATCCAAAGGAGCAGTTTCAATTGTGGAGAATGCAATGGTCACTGAGAAACAAAAGCCTGGCATCCAATGGCAACTGGATCAAGCTGCTCCATTCGGCGATAAAAGAAGTTGTACTATTCTGATTAAGTTTACTAAAGCCCTAGTCATAGATTGAAATTCCCTGAACAGAAGACATCTCTAACTTTTTTAACTATTAAAACTGCTTTGGCAGAGCTGGGGTAATAAACCCAATCACATTCTAATTTTCTGACAGCTTGATAGAACCAATGTTCTTAGTGGAGATAAAATGAAATGAAGCACTTTCTCTCCCAAAGGGAAGCCTTTCACTCATATCCTTTAATGCCAAGTAACCTTCACATCTGCTGTTTCCCTATAGGTTTCCAAAACTTGGCATGAGAATAACTGGAGTGTTTGATAGACCAATTCTGTTATAGCGTTCTACTTAGTTTCTAAACAGAAAACAGAGAGGGGGGGGAGATAAAATAAAATTGTGAATGTTATCTTCAAGACAATGCCTGTGTGCAAATTTCTAAGATGATTGTATGTGTCTTCCCTCCAGTGCAATCATAAGACAAAAAAGAAAAGAAAGGAATGAAAGAATGGAGATTTTTTTTATGCTAACATAAAATTAAAACAAGTTTTAAATGCAGGTTAGAGATATGCTATTCAAATATAGGACCACTCAAACTCTTAAGTTGGAAAAAAATCTAGAATGAAATGCATAGAGCTTTAGATGTTCACTTTAATGATTGACTTGAAGCCAGTCACTACTGACAAAACATGTAATTTGCTAGCCAAACAGTTATTACTTATCTTTCAGAGAAAACTCCAATTAATGTGCAGAAAGAAGTAGCATTTGTTATTAGAGTTCTGCTATATTTTTAAATAAATACATGTGGAAGGGAATAACAGTGGTCAGATTTTATAGACACATACAGAAATAAGCTAACATATATGCGATGTGAAACATTAAATATTATAAAAAATTATCTAGCCTCTTCAAGACACTAATTTCATATACTGTTCAAAATTCTCTAAATTGGAAGCCCTCAAAAAGAAATCAGATTTCTTCCATCTGTTAAAAACTCCATGACACTGGGGGGGGGGGCTAAGAGTTTTTCTATTAATGGGGAAAAAATTGCATCAACTAATGGGGGTTGATTTGAGGAGAGGAATTTATTAGCACCTGCCCCTCAAAATTAAAAAGAAAAATTAAAATAAAATTAAGAAATAAATCAGGAATCAAAACATATTGATGAAAAATGAGTCTTTAACATGCTTTGAACTTTCTGGTTTCTCAATTTGACGAAATTGCACATCCCACTTATAAAATTCCTTTGGTCTCCCCTCTGTTCTGACATATAGAAATATTCCTATTTTTACCTTAGTACCTCCAAATAACCAGTGAATGAGTTACTTAAATAGAAAGATAACTGTACTGAAAGAAAGAACTGGAGACAAATCTTCAGAATCTTTCCTTTCATTAAGCACCATTTAATTTTCAGATCGAAGTGTTCTTGGAGAAGAGGGTTTTTTTAAAGTCCTGAGCTCCAAGCCATGAATAGCTTCACATACAGTAACAAGATCAACTACTATTCAAAGTTATATGTCATATGCATATTATGTGTTCTTTTTATATTCTAATTATTATATAAAAATAATGTTTAAAAATTATTATAATTATTTATTTGTGGAAGTTATTTATAGCCTGTTTTACAGAACAATAATCCTGGCAAAGTGGCTTATTTAAAAAATAAAACAAATTTCTGCCACAGACCCTGTGCTGAGTGGCCGAGACAATCTTTATGAGCAAGCTACTGAAATAGAATTTAGCTAACCCTTCCTGCCTTCATTCCTTCCTTCCTTCCTTCCTTCCTCCCTGTCTCTATCTCTATCTCTATCTCTAACATCTCTATCCAACTCCATCAACTCCAATTCCAACCATAACCCTATCCCTAACCCTAACTTTAAAACTCTAACTCTATCTCTCTTGGGACCCTTTGAAAACCATACTCTATGTGATCATCCTGGATTCCAACTGGTTTTAAAAAATTTGAACACTAGTACTTTTGCACTGTATTCTTGAATATAAATGCATAGTGCAGGACAGAAGCAAGGTTTGTCACCTGCTTTTAACAAAATGCACAAATGGTATTTAAAAATGGTGCACATCTCACAAATTTGCACCTGTCACCCAAATTTATTTTAATTAAAAAATAAATTTGAAAAAACTAAATAAACAGGAGGCTTTATCATTTGTGACACAGTTACATCTGCTATGCCAGTGGAAGATGAATGAGATCTCTGCTTTTAATAAGCTTAAGCAAAATGAATCACAAGGGCTGATCAAAACACAATGGACCAGACTTTGTCATAATAGAGTATGGTTACTTCTGATTGCCAAGGATGTTCATTTAAAATAGAAATAATTAAATACATTTCATATGTTGCTGTGACCCACTATAGATATGAACTGAAATTAAACAAAGCTGAATAACTTTTATAACAATGTAGATCATTTATCAAGAATTTACTTTAATACTAATCAATTATGATTAAAAATCTAAAGTGAGGAAATAGTTAATTGGCTGTCACTAGATTGTTCAAGGCTGACATATTTCTTCCATTTTTTCATATAAATATTTATATGAAAAGGGATAATGAGGCTTGTCTGTGAGCAAAAAAAATAATAATCCAAACCGTAATTGGCTAAATTTGTTTATCTAGAGTTACTTTTGATATTAAATCAATGCACAGAGTGACAGAGGTTCAATACTTATTTTCCCTACAAACCTTTTCTGGCTGATGGTCACACATGGCCCTCAATGACTTCTTATGGGACACAGTTGAAAGAGTAGACAGGTCATGTCAAAATGCTGAGTGGACAGAGTAGGACAAAAAAAATGAAACTAATTTTATTTGAATTTCATTAGTATTAAAATAATTAAGTATATAATATATTTAATATTTTTCTTCTTTTGACATGTTAAAATTAACAAGCTGGAGTAACTTTGGAAACTCCAAGGTTGTTAAAAGAAGACAATATGCTACTGATTCTGTCCAATTGACTGTGGCTTCTTCTTGGATGCAGGCAACAGGAATTTGAGGCCAAGAGATTAAGAATTTCTTTATACTAGAGTCATAGTTTATGGTTCAGCTACTGCTCACTTGAATTAGTTGAATCAGTTGTTTGTTTGTTTTTTTCCACTGCAATGCAGTGCTAATAATCTTTTCCAAGATTAAAATATAATGCTGAGTTGTGAAGAATCTATTGTCTGTACTTTATTAATTAATTTTAGAAATGTATAAGGCCGCCCAACTCTACAATAAATCTGGGCAGCTTACAATAAATTATTCAATATAATTACAAGAAGCAACAACAACAACAAAACTCCCATTCAAACTATGGAAGAAAAGCAATGAAACATGCACCCATTCTAACACAATAAATAGGCAGGTTTTCAGAAATAAGAAGAGATTTATAAGTAATAACAAACTTCTTGAATTGCATCCAAAAGATTACTGGTTGCCAGTGCAGCTTCTGCATTAAATTATTATGCCTATAATTGTCTGTGCTGCTATACTCTGAGAAGCAATGAAGACGACTGAGAAGCTTAGATCTATGTTTGGAGGAAAAATGTTGCTATACAAAGTCAAAAGAGCCATTGCTCTACTGAAACTTTTGAAATGTTTATAGACAATAAAATGATCTCAGATACAAAATACTAATAGAAATGTATATATGATCATGGTTATGGAAAAAAAAAACCTGGAAAAATATTTCAGCAAGTTTGATGGGGGAAAAAAGGAGTTGTTTTGCATATAAACTGCCAATTACATTCAAAACTTGTATTGATAGATGACAATGGCAGTTACATTGTGGTGGAAGTTAAGCGAAAGGGAGGTAACATAATCTAGTGACTTTAAATCTCAACTTTTAAAAGGAGAAATGGATCTTTTAGGTGGAGACAATGAGATCTTATCACTAAAAGAAATGATAAAGGAAGATTGGAAAAAACAAGTTAAAGGAATTTTTCTAGAATTATCTTACTAAAGATTTAAAAAGTGAGGATGATTTGGGATGCAAGGAAAGCTTTAAGAGGCTATTTTATACAATGGAATAGTGAATTTAAAAGGAAAAGGTGAGACAAAATGATTTTGAAGAATTTTAGAAATCTCTAGGGGCAATAACAATCAGTTATCACATTAAGCTTTTACAGAGCAATTATCTAAGTGAGAGGGAGATAAAGATGAACAATGCAAAATAAAGAAATTTTGAATTTCCAAATAAACCAGTGAGATGAGTGGCATAGAAGTTACAAAAAGACAAAGACAAAGAAAGTGATATTAAAGTTATAGAAAGGGAATACTGTAATAATAGATAGTATGAAGATGCAAAGAGTGTTTCATCAGTATTACACTAATTTCTTCAGAAAATGGATGAATAATTGTATAAACAGAATTCACCTAAAATTACAAATTTTGAATAGACCTATAACAATAAGGAAGCTGTGCGGAGCTGTAAATAAAGATTAAAACAGGAAAGGTACTTGGTCCAGATGGACTGCCAGCCCCTATTACAAACGTTTTGAAAATGAGCGTTTACAACCTTTACAAAAAACAATAAGTACTATTTTGCAGAACAGAAAGATCCCTGATAGCTGGAAGGAGGCTAATATAACTTCTGGTGCCGTGGTTAATATTGCAGGTTAACTCTACCCACAACCTCAATGGTTCTCCCATTTATATTTATCTCAAATATTTAAAATGGATAAAAAGACTTGTGGTATGGAGCAAAGTAAGTCAAAATTTGAAATACAATTGTGTACAGTACTGACGATGAATGTGTAATTGTCAAAATGGACAAGCTTTTGTTCAAATTTGAAACAAGTTACACAAGTATCATAAGAAGCTTCTTGGATGAGAAACGAAATATCTTCAAGGAAAAACAAAGAAAGTCCAGTTGCCTTTTGAAAAAGCAGCTTTGGGACAACCATGACCTGGGTGACTGATAATCTCCATAGACACTTCAAACATATGTTGGAAATGTGAACAACATGAAGGGACATTTACCGTGCTTGATGTAAATATAAAAAAGCTTTAAAAATGGATAGAAATACATGATTTGGTACAAAGGATTTTAAAAATCAATATTCAATTAAAGTCAGAACTTTTCTTTTGAGGAATAATGGATAAACATTTGAAAAAAAACATGGAAGATTATTTCAATATATGATCATAGCAGCAAGATTACTGTATGCACAGAGATGGAAAGATTGGACATTGCCCATTATGGAGGAATAGTTGGTAAAATTGACAGAATTTTCTGACATGGATAAATTATCTTATTCGGTTAGAGAAAAGCCATTATCTACATTTACTATTAACCAGAAGGCTCTTATAGCCTTTTAAAATAATTTTTTTAAAAAAAAATGAACTTAAGACATGGTTTTATGATGTTAGAGACTAAAATATACAGTATATTGTTTAATTTGGGAAAGAAGTTATTGCATGCACTAACTCAACTATTTTCAGATGTTTATATTCTTTTGAAAGACCAACATAGGTCTCCAATTATTCAGTGGTGTGCAGAATCATGAGTGAATTTATTTCATCTGAGTGAATGTTATACTATCTGATTTATTTTGCTAATTGTTAGTATATTATTGTATTCATTTGCTTCACTCTTGTTCCTGGTCATTAACCAAATAAATATTAATTGATTGAATGAATGACTTTCATTTATTGATGTACATGTATGTCTGTAAATACATGGCCTGCATATTTTTAATTCATTTTTGATTTAGTTTTTTTCCTTCTTTTATAATTTACTGTGTTCCTTCTTCTTTTTTTATATTACTTATATAAAATATATAAAATCATTTTATCAGCAATCAAATTTGATCATGTAGTTTAGGTCTTTAATCTCTACCAAGTATATTCTAGGAAAGAATAATTAATACTTGCTCATCTCTTTATTAGATATAACTAACACTTTAAGACCAGGGGTGGGTTCTAACTTACCTCGCTGCCGGTTCACTTCCTCCCGCGCCGCGTGGCCACGCCTTGTGGGCGTGTGCACGCTTCACGCGTGCGCGCACATGTGCAGTGCAAAAAAATTTAAAAAATTCTCCCCCCCCAAAAAAAGCCAAAAACAAGGTGGCGAAACTCGGCTTCTGCGCATGCGCAGAAGAAGAAAAAAACCGGAAATTTTTAAAAAAATAAAAAAAAATCCAAATTTTTTTTTAAAAAAAGATGGCGGCATCCACGGACCAGCACCGACCGAACCAGCTCCGTGATGTCATCGTGATATCACCAGCGGGTCACTACCAGTTTGGGCGAACCAGTCCGAATCGGGAGGGACCCACCTCTGTTTAAGACTTTAGTCAACATGAAATAATTTGAGGATGGTGTCTGTGTTCATGGGTTTTAAATATTTTATGAACAATGTTCTGTCTTCCCCCCAATCATCTTCATGCTCTTAAAACCTGCTCTGAGGAATTTGGAAAAGTTCTGAGCAGACAGGAGTTCAAGAGCTCAGGCAGAAGAAAAGAAGAGAATTAACTGAAGATGAATCACATGATGCTTGAATTTGGCCAAGCAATCAAAATATATTACCTAAGTCCAGAAAGAATGTGGCCATTTTGCCAAAGTATTAGAATAAAAAGCAAAAAACAGACAATTTATTGTTATTTTTGGGTTCTGATATTACTATTTTGTGACTATGCCATGTGAAATGGGGAGCAGATCAGATGTAATGTGACTTCTACATCCAACTAAATAGTTGGATCCAAACCTACTCCCACTTAGTAGATCCACTGAAATAAATTGAATTTTATTCTTTTAAAAAATCACTTGGTTTCTTGGAAAAGAAAAAATTCTGAAATGTACAGGATGCATAAGAACAAAGAATACTAAAATATGTCCTCAGAAAGGTTATTTAGTTTAATCACACCTTTGGAAATGCACTGGAAGGAACTAAATCGAATCACTACACTGAAGTACTGCCAAAAAGAAAATACAGCCATGATTCTTTAATGAATAGGTGAATTGGGGAAATAGCAGGTTGATTTCTTAGCTGTCTTATAGAAGGTTCCAATAAATTGGAATGCTAACGACACAATAAAACAACCGCTGGACATTCCACCCATAATCTATATTTACTCCAAAATCAAATTTCATCAGATACATCTGACTATGATAGTACTCTTAGTTGGTAGGCTATGGGCAACATGCTGACTTGTAAACAGAGATGTTGATTTGCACAAAATAGCATACACCTGCTTGGCCAAAATTGAGCCTGGGTCGTGCTTGTGACATATTAGACAAAATGGGCCAAAACCTGAATAGCATTATCCTAGACACTTAGCAGGGGATGTGGCATGGGTATAACTAAAGCTGAGAATCTATTTTTTTCTAACCTGTCCACCTATAATGTTACTAGAGGTAGAACAAAATGGATAGTGAAATTTTAAGATAGACAAATGCTAGTAGAAAGTTACTGGCAATTATATTAGCTATTGTGAAGAATGAGTTCATGGAAGTGACGCCAGATTGTTCATGGAAGTGACAATTTTCTGTGTCAGAAGAAACATAAGAGTAAAATGAATTTGCAAGTGCAGTGCAAGTGTGTATAGCCAAAAAGAGAGAGAGAGAGATAAGATAAAAAAAATAAATCATAAATGCTGAGTGAAAAAAAAGTGAGCAACTTGGACCAAAAAAAATTATACTGAAGTACTTAAAAAGAGAAGGAATGATGATTAAACAGCTAAATGAATAAACAAAGGAAGAGCAAAAGGGTTTAGAAGAAGGATGAGACTGAGAAATTTGTGGCAGGCTAGGAGTGCTTAAATTCATAAAAAGAGCAAGGCAATGTATGGACATGAGGAAAACAAGCATGGTTTGACAGCAAAGAAAGGTATACAGAAATATAGTGAAAGGTGCTGTTGTGAACATGTTTTAGCCAGGTTCCCTCTTGTTATATTTCCTTTCTTTACATTATTTTATTCACTTCTTATTCTTTTTCTGTGTTTTGTATAATTTTTGCCTAAATAGGAATAGCATGATGGGCAAATGTCATCAAGTTTTCTTCACTGAGGTATGTTTACTTGGGGGAGTGGGAAGAAAGGGACATAGAAATCTTTGTTTTTAATTTTTTACATATTTGAAAGAAATAGGAAATTTACTGTGAATTTATTCTCAGTCTGTCAAATATTATAAAAATAAACATAAACTATAATATGAATATCATGGAAGGGTACTTAGTATATATAAATATATTTATATAACAAATTAACTGCTCATATTTTGTCCTTAATAAATAAACTTTGAATGCATGCAAGCGAAAGAAAACCAAAGCACGTTTCTAACAACTATAAACATGTAAGAGATTGTTCTTGATTTTGTGTTCAAGCAATTCATATTGCACAATGCAATAACTAATGGCATATTAAAATTATGTTGGCAAGTATATGCTCCCAATTTGCATAGCTGTAATTATAATTCAGAGACAGCAACACATGCTTCTTCAATCAAAATTCATTAGGAATATGACACAAAGGACATTCCTTAGATGTTTGCCAAATATATTTATTTATTTTCAAGCCACTCATCCACTTTGGGAAACACATTAAGATTTAAATTACAGTAAAGAAAGTAGTTTTCTTAGGGCAAATCTAAAAAGAAACTAGCAGTAGCACAATTTCAGTGCACTCAGCAGATCTGCCTTTGTGATGCTTTTGTGCATTATGTTTATGAATGAAAAATTGTTCATGTTAGAAAATGCAATGCATCGCATCATGTTAAACTGAAATCCGATTCTCCATATTAAATAGTTCTAGAAACTCATGTTAGCATTATTATAGGATATAGACTAAAATTTATAATGTATTGGTAAATTACGGTGATCTATATGTGAGCTAGACTAATTGCACAATATATATAGATGAAATATCAAGACTGGCAACAATTGTCTTCAAGCTGGCTGAACAACAATAGGTAAGAATATTTTATTCAGGCTATAAAATCGAAGGCCACTTTGGTTCCAGAGTTTTTAAAAATATCTCAGAATGCCGCGGGACAGCACTATCTCTTATATACAACAAACTGGCAAAGAAATATCAGCAATTCTGGTAAGAAAAATAAAAAATGCTCTTGCATTTTAAAGAATTTTAATGTATTTATTATGATGAGATTAAATAATAAAGATTTGCCTTCTTGGTTATTGGACTGAAGTTTAAGAAGAGTTGGCTGTCAACTCTTTATACTGCAGATATAATATAATTGAGTGAACTAAGATGTGATTTGGGTTTTCCTATGGTTGTGTTGTTTTTGGTTATTATTGATAATATTATCTGCTAATTTTCTGAAAATAATGATACAGCCTTTCTAGTATTTTCTCATTCTGTTCTCAAATTCTTAATATAATTTGGGGAAAGGAAAATAGGGTACAAAGATGTTATTGATGCGTTGTATTATTTACCCCAAATCTCTAATTTATCAGTTTGTGAAGAATTTTGGATTTATAAAAGCTTTATTTATAGTTCAAAATATACATTGCTGTTGAAAAGAAATTATGACCTGAACCTACAATATTAACTCTCTCAGGCTCAAAGATTCTCTTTTATTATTTAACAGAAAGAATTATTACTATAGCCCCATATCAAAAAGTTGTCACTTTAAAAACTCAGATAGTTGTATGAAGGTATTGTAACAAATGTGTGTTCTGTTCCCTTGTCCTTTTCTTTATTAATTTCTTCCAATATAGATAGATGGTAGATGGATAGATGATAGATAAATTTAGATAGATAGATAGATAGATAGATAGATAGATAGATAGATAGATAGATAGATAGATAGATAGATAGATAGATAGATGATAGATAGATAGATAGATAGAGAGAGAGAGAGAGAGAAAGAAAGAAAGAAAGAAAGAAAGAAAGAAAGAAAGAAAGAAAGAAAGAAAGAAAGAAAGAAAGAAAGAAAGAAAGAAAGAAAGAAAGAAAGAAAGAAGAGACTGTTGAAGAAATTAATTAAAATGGACAAAGGAAAAGAACACAAACACATCTGTTACAACATATGAATATGGAAAGTTCAGTATAAAATATATTAGCTAGGGCAGCACTTTTAGAACAACACTTGCTATTTTTAATACATTTAAAAAAAATTTGTCAATGCCAGATTAAAGCCAAATTACCCTGTGTTAAATGGGAGAAAGAAAGAAAGAAAGAAAGAAAGAAAGAAAGAAAGAAAGAAAGAAAGAAAGAAAGAAAGAAAGAAAGAAAGAAAGAAAGAAAGAAAGAAGAAAGACAGAAAGAAAGAAAGAAAGAAAGAAAGAAAGAAAGAAAGAAAGAAGAAAGACTACTTGTTGATCACAACTTATACTTACTTTTTTAAAAAAAGAATAAATTGTAAGTTTGAAGTTTTGCAAAAGCAGAGTATGAAGATGTATGTATATTGTAACAAAGGAAATGAATTAACCATTTATTTTATTGGTGTGAAAACAAAAGATGTTATGTCTAAACATGAGAAAGAAAAACACATTTAAATTCATGTACACAAAAATTGTCATACAATACCCATTTACAGATAAATTTCATTTTATTCTGCAGGTTTGTCAATATAGAAATCAAAAATTCCTAAATACTCATTCTAACCACAATGTTTTAAACTATGCATTTATCATTAATAAAAAAAAATATTTAATATTTTGTGTATACACCAAAAGCTTCTAAGATCAGTTCAAAACTAAAGTTAAAAAAAAATCTTTTTTGAATGATTTCAAACATTCAAACATTCAAACAAAGCCAAAATGATATGGACCTATCAAAAAACTGGAGGTGTACATTTGTTGCTTGGGATCAGTTTAGAATGCATTATTCTTTCAGTTGTTTTTCTCTCTCTAACAGACAACCAGGGATATCAACAAACCCCATAGATTTCCTACTTTTCTGCCTTCAAAGTTCTGGAAGGCAATTAAATAAGTGAAATATTTCTCACGTTCTCACTATCCGCATCTGCACTTCTGTGGTTTCCGTTTTCCAGTGGCTACGCATGTGTAAGGAGAAGGGGTCACAACAGTTAAATTGTGGTGGACTGCTAAAATTGGGGAAATTATGTACAGTAAGAATAAGTATTTTCAGCTGTATGCTAGGCACTGAGTCAGAGATTGCATGTATGCACAGCACAGTGCGTGCCTTTCCTCCCCTCAGTTCAAAGAATTGAATTGGCACAGCTTGTTGGGAAGTGTGCATTAAAACCCACTGCCCCCTCCAGACATTCAGCATTACAGGAGCTGCTAATTTTCTGGAACAACCTATCCCTATAAGCCCAATAGCCATACAGTCTTTCCAGTATTTTCTACTCCCTTCTCAAAAGTTCTCTTATTTTGTACTCAATGGTTGCTAGGGCTTACATGGAAGAGGCATGGCTTTGTTGACTACAGAACTCAATGTACAAAGAAGAATACAGTTTTGATTTCTGCATTGAGACAGCATTATAAGGGGAAAACTGGGCAATTACTCTACCTTTACTACAGAATATCTAAAGGAGGGCAGAAAGTGCAGAAATCCAGAAACCACTTATTTGGTTGCTCAATTGTTCCATTTCTTCATGAGCTGATAGACATGATTTCACCAGGACTGTCTCAATAACAGCTTGTTTGAGTTCCTGTAAGCTAATGCCTGAATCATCAGTGATAATATTAAGCCATCTCATCTTGGCTTGATTTTTATTGTTTTTCATGTTTCCCTGTATCAGAAAATTGACTTTACATTATATGTCACAAATATTATAGCTCTAGTCACATTAATAGTTCTTCCAGTAATCAGTCTAGATTTACTTCATCTAGTATGGATATGTTGTTTGTCTTGCAGTACAAGGAATTCTAAATAAATTACTTTAATGCTACAATTCAAAAGTATTCATTTAGCTTTGTTCAGGTTTTCTGATGGTTCAGCTTTCATAGACTTTGCCCTCAATCTGATACCTCTGCACTTAGTGGGTATACAGTGGGGAATACATTTAATATATTAGAATACATCCAGTTTCTATTTGCATTTTGAAGCTCTAGATTGCAAAACCTTGAGTATTTTCTTAGTAATATATAGTAGCAATTGCACGGTAGTTTCAGCATTATTAAGCTCTGTTATTTCTTCGCAAGGTAAAAAAGGTAAAGGTTTCCTTATCAGTCAGTTCTGACTGTAGAGCTTGGTGCTCATCTCTGTTTTTTAGTTGAGGGAACCAATTATGTCCAAAGACAATATCCATGGTCACGTGGTCAACCAAAGGCACATGGAACACTGGTACCTTCCCACCAAAGTGGTACCTATTGATCTACTTGCATTTGCATGTTTTCAAACTGCTAGGTGGGCAGGAGCTGAGACAAGTAATGGAAGCTCACCCTGTTGCACAAAACTTGAGTCTCAAGCCCAGGCTGTCAGCTCTCCAACTGACAAGGTCAGCTTCTTTAACCGCTGAGCCATTGTTTCCCTTATTTCTTTGCATTAGAACAGGGCTGTCAAACTCCCGGCTCGTGGGCCGGATACGTCACGCATTGGCCACACCAAAGCCTGGTTTAGCGAAGGGGGAAAAAGTCCTGATACGTCATGTGATGCCGCCATGACGACGTGAGTTTGACACCCCTGCATTAGAATATGAATTGGTATTTTATATTCTTTTGATTACAGCCAACCATTCCATACCATATCTGCTGACAAACAGTATGTATCACTTTAACTAAATCATAAACCAATATTTTTAAATTTAAATTAAGTCCAGAAAATTTGGCTTTAATTCAGTGATCAAATCTATATCATTGATTTTGTAATCTTTTTCAGGTATGTTCATACCATATCTGCTTTGTATCTTCTGTGTATATATATATTTACCTTTTTACTTTAAATGTGCCCTTTTTCCTTAAATGTTTCTCTTGATTTATGTAATTTTCCTAAATAAGTTTCGTGTCCTTCTCATTCGTTGCATTGTTTACTTAGCTATAAAATCTTGTCTTCTCTTGCTCGCTGAAATTCAACGTTTAGTTGAGCAAATTCTGTCTCTGTGCCTTTAGCTCTTCATAAATATATATTTTATCATACATTTCGCCTTTTTTAATTTTTACCTTTTGGGATATATTTGGTTGCTTCGTCTTTAGTGATACTGCAAATTTTGGTTTGGAGTTCTTCTATGCAATATTTTTGGTTGTATCTTGCTGGTTTAATTATTTCCTTTGTTTTCTTGATCTTAAGCTGAAATTAAGGAAGAAGTCTGTTAACTGAACTACATTAAGCACTTAGTCTTAATGGCATTTTTTAATGATTGAATAGAGCTTTTCCATTTTTTGCTCATGGACTATGCAGCCAATTTCAGGGATTTTTTTCTATTGCTTGATAGAGTCATACCTTAAATTGTTGAAATGAGATATTTGCTGTAAACATGGCATGGGTGGATTTGCAAGTTGCCTTATTAGTTTCTGCTTCTTCAACATCTGTAAACCTAGGCCATTGAATATTGATTGGCTTGGTTTGGACTAAAATTGAGATTATTCTGAAATGTATAAGGCTGCATATGAGCAAAGACTTTGACATTCTTTTATTAATAATTATGGCTATGCCATTTTGACTTTTTTTTTCTAGTGTACAAGGTCTGATGCTCCTGATGTGATAATGGAATTTCATTCCATTAGTTTCTGGAATATCAATGTTCAGTCTTGATATTCCCAATCTGATATCAACAATTTCACCTCAGTTTATGATATTTATTTATTCATTCATTCATTTATTCTTTCTTTCTTTCTTTCTTTCTTTCTTTCTTTCTTTCTTTCTTTCTTTCTTTCTTTCTTTCTTTCTTTCTTTCTTTCTTTCTTTCTTTCTTCATATCTATACTGCCCATCTCACTCAAGTGACACTGGGTGGTTATTATGACATTCCATTTACAAATGCTATCTATATCTTTTCAGCATCCAATTTTCCTTTTGCCTCTGGCCATATCAACAGCCAGCCATATCATTTCATCTTTATACTATGAAGGCTTACTGAGTACTGGACAGTGCAAACTGGCCTACAAGAAAGACCAAATAAAGAATAGAAAAGAGACATAGAAAGGCAAAATATTACATGACCAGTACACAAAAAAGTAGCAGGCAACCCAGATAACAATACCGGGCAACATCTAAGAGCAAGAAAATTGAAGAAAGAAACAAAGGGGCTAATTGCACAAGACCACACCTTAAGAAGAACCACATACAAAGCCAGAATTGAGAAGACAGCAACAGATAGCAAATGCCACCTCTGCAAAGAAACTAACCTAGATAGCTGCTGCAAAAAGATCTACAAGAATGGCATGAAAAGTAACAACAATGCTGCATTAGAATATCTGCAAGATATGTCATTTGCCTACAAGCCAGAACTGGTGGGACTACAAATTTTTTTTAAAAAGTAATAGAAAATGAAGAAGCGAAAATACTCTGGGACTTTAGAATTCAAACAGACAAGCACCTGCCACATAACACCCCAGATTTAACAATCCAACCTTATCCAAAGTTAATAAGAAAGACAAAAAGTATTGGACACTACAATAACTGGAGACAGCAGAGTAGAACTGGAGAAAAATCACACAAAAAAAGATGACATGTAGAAATACAATGACTGTGGCAAAAGGAAGCAAAAATTGTGCCAATTGTGATAGGCACCTTGGGTGCATCACCTGAACACCATCAGCCTTGACAAAATCATCATTGTCAATTGCAAAAGGCAAGCTTTACTTGGAACAGCTTATATCCTGTGATGATACAACATCAAATAACAACACTTGCCTATCCCAGGTCTCAATAAGTGGGAAGAAATGCCAAATCTAGTCTAAGTATCTGGCTGACTATGTGATAAAACATAATAATAATAAAAAAAATATCTTCATTATCATCCTTATTATTTGTCAATGTTAGTATCCACTTTCAGCAAAAAAAAAAAAAAATTGGCTAACGAACAGCAAAATTGCTAATAAAATTCCACATTTCCTTTATATAGATGATCTGAAGCTTTATGGAAAATCAGAAATCAAATCTAGTCATCAACAAACACTGTAAGAATTTTTAGCACTCGTATAACAATGGAATTTGGCCTATAGAAATGTGCCACAATAGCAATAAAGTGGGATAAAATCATGAACAGTAATGGAATTGAAATTCTGAATGGACAAGCAATCAGGAGCCATCAGGATGATGCCTACAAGTATCTCTGCAGTTTACAATTGGATGACATCAAATATGGACAAATTGAAAATGTGATTAGTAAAGAATACATCCAAAGGGTTAAAAAATTGCTAAAGGCAAAATTGAACAGTGGAAAGACTATCAAAGCCATCAATACCTAAACCATATCTGTGATACAATACATTACTGGAATTATTAACTAGACACAATCTGAACTGGACAGTTTGATTTAAAAAAAAACACACACAAGAAAACTGATGACAATTCACTATGCATTACATCCCCATATAGACATGCAGAAAGGGAGGTAGAGGTTTACTTCAGGTTAAATAAATGATCAAAGAAGAAAAGCGTACATTGGCTGATTATGTAAAAGATAGCCAAGAGCAAGAATTGATGCAAACTAAAAATTGGAAGTTGATAAACGTATAGCAGCGGTTCTCAACCTGTGGGTCGTGACCCCTTTGGGGGTCGAACGACCCTTTCACAGGGGTCGCCTAAGACCATTGGAAAACACATATTCCGATGGTCTTAGGAACTGAGACACCGCTCCTCTATCCGTCCACATACGAGTACCCGGGGATGGTGCGATGCACGGGCGGCCCTCGAATGTGCAGGCGCCAACGGAAGGGCCGTGCACGCTAGCCCACCATCTTGGTGCCACCCCCCCTTTGTCACCTCATCGCTTCTCGCCTGGCAACGTGCACGGACGGGGAGGGGGCAGGGCGGGGGTCATGGCGGCAGGGCGGGGGTCGTGGCATTAGGAAGGTTGAGAACCACTGACGTATAGGAAACAAAAAGGGACTTTTTAAGTAATGTAATAAAAACGCAAACAGAATGTTGCCAAGGAAAAGCATTACAAGATCAATTTCTACAAAAGATAGAGGGAAAGTGTATAAGCCCTGGTAAGGGCTTACAACTGGAATATTAAAAAAGAAAAAGAAACTGAAGACTTGACTTTGGCTGCTCAAAAGAAACCTATTTGAACAATGCAATTAAAGTCTGAATTTTTTTAAAAAAATCATCAAATGAGTCAAAGTGCAGATTGTGCAAAGAAGCAGAATAAACAATACATCATATATTCAGCTTGTGCATGTAAACAACAACATGATGCAGTCCTGAAAATTATTCAGTGTATTCAGAATATCACATCTGTAAAGCTTCTCATGTACCAGTAATGAAAATTGTTTGCAGCGTAGAGTTGATTAAGTAGTCAAAAATGAGCAGGCAAAATTATTGTGGGATTTCCAAATATAAACTGGTGAAGTCTTGTTCCATAACACACCTGATTTAACTGTGGTTGAAAAGTTTACCTGTGGATAATCAATGTGGCAATATGAGGAGATTAGTAGAATAGGAGAAGATAATAAAATACCAAGATATGAAAATTGAAAGATTATGACATAAACCAGCCATGGGGATCCTAGGACAGTGTCTTGGATAGCACTTAGAAAATATATGCATTAACAAAATTTCCATTGTCAATCACAAAAGGCCACACTCCTTGGAACTGCACAAATATAAGAGCAACACCAGAGGTGGGTTCCTGCCGGTTCGGACCGGTTCTATAGAACCAGTAGTAACTTGGTGGCCTGGGTCGCTGGAACCTGCAGCGACCCACGCCTGCCACGCCCCCGAGCCGGTTCTCTCGGCTGCGCCATAGGCAGCGCCATCTTGGTTTTTTTTACTGTGCATGCATGTGCGGCACGTCCCTGAGCGAACCAGCAGTAAAGCAATCCGGAACCCACCCCTGAGCAACACATTATGATATCATAGGTTCTTGAGAAGTATTCAAAGCCAGCTAAAGAACTGGCAGTTGTGATTTTACATTTTGTGTATAATAATAGCCCATGCTGTAGCTTGTTGTATAGCTTTTTACTTATGGGACTCAAAGCACATCATCTTTGAGCCGAGGTGGCGCAGTGGTTAGAGTGCAGTACTGCAGGCTACTTCAGCTGACTGCTAGCTGCAGTTCGGCGGTTCAAATCTCACCGGCTCAAGGTTGACTCAGCCTTCCATCCTTCCGAGGTGGGTAAAATGAGGACCCAGATTGTTGGGGGCAATATGCTGACTCTGTGAACCGCTTAGAGAGGGCTGTAAAGCACTGTAAAGCGGTATATAAGTCTAAGTGCTATCTTATTATAGCCATAAAGCCAGATATAATAAAATAAAATAGTAGAACTCGTACAAACATTTAGAAAACCAATGAGCATAATATTTTAGATATCTTATATGCAAACTGGAAAAAGAATCTGAAAAAGTTTCTGACCCTGGACATTAATACCTGCATACTGTACAGTAGATTCAATTATTTCTTTAAAATTGAAAAAGAAAGCTGATAGTGCTACATCAATTAAGAAATGAGACAAAATTTCTTAAACAACAATTAAAAGGACTTTTTGTGAGAACATAACAGATAATTTCTCTAATTAATATGTATATACTATTAACTTCATTAGATAAATAATATGACACAATTAAGTGAATACAGTATATGAAACAACTTAATTCCATTCTAGCACATTGTTAATCAACTCTAAATGAATGAATAATATTCTTGAAGATGTTCCTAACCCACGACAGTTGCATTAATTGAATATTTATAAAATATGTAGATCGCACAAATGGATAGATAATGCCCTAGAAGGTAAATTTGTTAAAGAAGTACTGTAGACTAAAAATCAGAATAATATTTAAATGAGACAAGAGTAAATTATTCATTTCAGAAAAAAAACAAATACAGATAGTCCTTGACTTATGACCATAATTCAGACAAGAATTTCCATTGCTAAACAAAGCAGTTGTTAAGTGAATTGTGCCTAATTGTACAATCTTTTTTGCCACGGATATTAAACAAATTACTGTAGTTAAGTGAATCATGTGGTTTTTAAGGTAAACCCAGCTTCCCTCATTGCCTTTGCTTGTCAGAAACCAAAGGTCTGTGAAGGTCACAAATGGCAATCACATAAGCCCAGGATGCTGCAACCACCATTAGTACATGCCAGTTGCCAAGCATCTGAATTCTGACCATCTGTCTGTAGGAATGTTGCAAGAGCCATAACTGTGAGGACCGGTAATAAGTCACTTTTTTCAATGGCATTGTAACTTCAAATGGTCACTAAACAAATGGTTGTAAGTTAAGAACCTCCTATATCCAGGTATGGAATGGGTGATAATTGGACTGATACCCCACATAACATGGCCTTCAAAAGTTACACAAAACTGTAGGCTACCCCAATAATACTTTCCAAATTATGGAGAACAATAGTTTCACAACAGTGTGCTTTGATTAGATCCTATTCAGAAGATCTAAGTCAGGCCTGTCAAACTGGCGGCCTGGGGGCCGGATGCACCACATCCACCCCAGCTCTGCAAAAGCAAAAAACATCACGATACATCATGATACATCACATGACATGATCGAGCTTGACACCCATGATCTAAGTATGTCCAGTTCTAGAACACACACTTAAAAGAGGATTAATACAGGATGAATCCTGTAGATACAAAATATATAAAGAAAGGTAGCAGGATTATCCAAGGATCAATAAGGGAACGCTAGGGCAATTTCAGTTTTAGCGTCCAGAAAAAGTATCAGAAGAAAGAAATCACCTGTCTTAGTTCAGGACACAAAATAGGTACAGAAAGGTATAGAAAGGCAGATTCAGGTTAGGAATTTCCTAAAATTCAGGAAATTACTGAGAAAGGACTTTTCTTTTTTTGCTGAATTATTTAAGCAGAGGCTTCAGTGGGATTCCTGCACTGGAGGGGAGAGGAGTTGAACAGGTGCTTAAATGGTCCCTGCCAACACTATGATTTCTCTCTCTCCTTCCTTCCTTGCTTCCTTCCTTACTTCTTTCCTTCCTTCCTTCCTTCTCCTTCCTTCCTTCCTTCCTTCCTTCCTTCCTTCCTTCCTTCCTTCCTTCCTTCCTTCCTCTAATATTATTGGAGTATAAGCAGGTTTACTTTTCCAATGAATGAATACAATTCAGGAGAAGACTGTAATTTTCACAAAGTTTTAGATGATTAATATTGCTTAATAGAATTCATAAAAGACCGACTTATTTTTGACAATCATTTTTCCCATGTTGAGGAGGGCATTTGCTGAGTTACGTCTGCAATGGGCTCAATGTTTACTGATGAAAGGTAATGCCAGTTAATGTATTTGTGGAAGCAGAGCTACTGAATATATTTTCTATCCTCTACTTTTATGTAAGATTTATGCTGATCCTAGAAAAAAATGTTGCTTCATTTTATCTACCAAGGAAATAATTTTTCAGTATTGCAGTTGGTTATCAACTTTTTGGCAGATGAAAAGACTTTTGTCACTTGCCAAGTTTGTTGTTGCTGCAAAAAAGTTGCATACAGATTTTGACCAACATAAGCAGGATGAAAAGTGAGAAATTCTTAAACTATTATTTTATAGTTTATTTATATTTTTTCACATAACGTATTACAGTACGTTAGATGTACTGATATTATGTACTAATTAAAAGATATGCAACATTTAAGAAATCCTTTATAACATCACTTTTAAAAGTAGAAACCATTACCTAATATTCAGAAATGTTAGGGAACTGTAAAAAAACACTGAAGAGCCGAGGTGGCGCAGTGGTTAGAGTGCAGTACTGCAGGCTACTTCAGCTGACTGCTAGCTGCAGTTCGGCGGTTCAAATCTCACCGGCTCAAGGTTGACTCAGCCTTCCATCCTTCCGAGGTGGGTAAAATGAGGACCCAGATTGTTGGGGGCAATATGCTGACTCTGTAAACCGCTTAGAGAGGGCTGTAAAGCACTTTAAAGCGGTATATAAGTCTAAATGCTATTGCTATATTGATATTGCTATTTTCAGGGGGTTATGTTATTAATGGTCAAAATCTAGTAGCTAAAGGTTGAGAGAGCTAAGCTCTAAATCATCTGGCTATCCTGTCCTATACACAAATGATACTTTAGATCAATCTTTTTCAGCTTTTGCAACTTTAAGATATGTGGATTTCAGCTCCCAAAATTCCATAGCCATCATATCTTAAAATTGTTGAGGTTGAGAAAGATATTTAGGAAGGAAAGGCATGCAGGAGGCAACAAACATCAAGCATCCAAATTCCAAGCCTCCAAATAATATATTAAAAATGAGTTTTCAATCTCTAATTTGTTATTGATAGATATTGAAATGTTCAATATCTATCATCTATCTATCTATCTATCTATCTATCTATCTATCTATCTATCATGTATTTACAAAAGGAATTACAGTAATTCAGAGCAGCAGCTATAATGTCTCATGGTTTTTGACAGACCCTGTTATTCATATTTTCATCTAACCCAACAAATGCAGATATTTGCACTACGTTGTGTTAGAATAAGGCTGTTTTGCTTAGTTTTTACTTTTTAAAAAATCTTTCTCTAATAGGAGACACTCATAACCACTCTACTACTATCTTTCTTATACCATGTCAATAAGGAGTGAACTTTCATTTTCAGGACCAAATATTCCTCTTATGATTGGATTACAAATATTAATGCAATAATTCAGGCAGCTATGACATCTACTTAATTGTGCTACATAAATAAAATTAGGAAAAGTAATGCATGAGGAAAAGAAAAAAATGTTACTTTCTTATATGGAAAGACTAAGTCAGTCCTGAAATTAATTACAAATTCCAGGATTATCATATTAGGAGACATCTTGTTTCAGAATTTTTACCATATAACTTGCATTATAATTTTGCACCTGCATTTATTGGGGAAAAATAGGCTTGAAAGCTAGCAGCCCCTATTTTCTAAGGAGAGTAATTTTGGCAGATATCTACTTTTCACTCCATTGCATATGGAATACCGTATTTTTCGGAGTATAAGACGCTCCGAAGTATAAGAAGCATCTACCTTTTTTGGGGAGGAAAACAAGAAAAAAAAATCTGCCTCTATCTCTGTCTCCCAGCAATTTGCCTCCTTGCAGCAAACAGCCAACAGCCTGTTTCAGTTTCACTTTCAGTTTCAGCACAGCCTGATTAGCACAAGGGAAAAACAATCCGCCTCTGCCTCTTTGCAGCCTGAAACAGCTGATGGTCGGGAGGCCGATCCAACTGACAATCACCTGCTTGTGCTAATCAGGCTGTGCTGAAGCTGAAACTGAAACAGACTGTTTGCTGTTTGCTGCAAGGAGGTAAATTGCTGGGAGGCGGAGGCCAAAGGGTGGGGGGGTGGGCGGGGCTACATTCGGTGTATAAGACGCACCCAAATTTTCAACCTCTTTTAGGGGGGGGAACTGTGTCTTATACTCTGAAAAATACGGTAATTTGAGCCACACATTGAATGTATGTTTTACTGCACTACACAATAATTTAACAGTCTATACTTTTGTTATTCTAATTCTCAAATAAAATTAATTCTAACTCTAGTATAAAATATATTAATACTAATTAAAATTGTATCCTCCAAGTTTGCATCTTTGGGTATAAAATATGTTCAACTGCGATTTTACACCATATTTGCACCGATTACTGCTTCAGACAGGAAGGCGGTGCAGAAAGTGGTGAGGATGGCAGAAAAGATCATTGGTAGTTCACTTTTTTCTATCCAGGACATAGCATATAAGCAATGCTTGAGCAGAGTCCGCAGGATTGTCTGGGACATTACACATCCTCTTCACAGCCTGTTTTCCTTGTTACCCTCTGGGAGGAGGCTTTGTGGTATCCGAAGCAAAACATCCAAATTCAGTCAAAATTTTGTTCCACATAGTGTCAACCTTGTGAACTTTCACGTTTTCTCTTTCCACTATGTATTGAAAATGGGCAGTGATTCATATATATATTTGTTTTCATAGATTTTCACGGGTATAGGTATGTAGGTCATGGTGTATTCGGGTCTTTTCCCGTGTAAGATCGAGAGTATCTTGGTGACGTTTCGATGAGGTCCCACTCGCCATCTTCAGGCTGGTGCTTTCGGCTTCGTCCTTGTGCGAGCAAAGCATGAACGGAGCTGCCGTCTTTCTATAAATATTGGTGGGGGTGTGGAGTGCTGGCTTTGTTGTTGTAAGCTGGTTGGTTGGCTGTGTTGTAACATCTTGATTAGTTGATGGAGTTGATATGTGCAGATTAGTCAGCTCCTGTGTGGCTGAGGTGTTGGCTGTGTGCCCTTTGTTCTTTTGTATTGTAACGGCCTGGGTAATGGGCTGTGTGATGACATCCTGATCTCTAGTGTAGTGATATCCTGAGTCCTTTGCTGCAACATCCTGGGAGGTAGGCTGTGTTGTACCATCCTGAGCCTTTGTGTTGTAACCTCCTGAGTTCTGTGATGTAATGTCTTGAGTAGATGTCTGTGGAGTAACATCCCGGGCTTTGGTTTGGCTCCAAGTTTGTGTCCGAGTTTATGGTCTGGCCATGTGTTTATGGCATGTGTCAGTTTTCTCTGTGTGGGGGTTGGAGGGGGGTGCAGCAGTTGGAGGTGCCACCATGGTTTGGATTCTGGATGGTGGTTGCATTTCGTCTATGGGATGGGTTTGGATTTGAGTCTGGTGAGGGTGATTGGTGGTGGTGTCCTGTGTTATTCTGGGTCCGGTGTCAGTTTTCGTGGCTGGGACTCGTTTGTTGACTAGGGCTAGTTTCCAGATGTCTGGTAGGTGGGAGGTATCATCATGTTTGTTCATGTTGTGGGGGTGATTCTCTATTTCGATGGCTTCCATAATTATTCTCTTGTTGAAGTGTTCAGTTTTGGAGATTAATTTGGTTCTTTCAAAATCAATTTCATGTCCTGTAGCTTTAAGGAGCTGGAAGAGGGAGGAAGTTTTTTCTTCTTTTCTGACTGCGTTCTTGTGTTCTGCGATGCGTGCATTTATTCTCCTATTAGTTTGTTCAATATATGTGGCTGGGCAGATTTTGCATGGTATTTCATAGACTCCTTGGTTTTCTAGCTGGATCTTGTCTTCGGGGTTTCTTAAGATGTTGGCTATTTTTTGATCAGTGACGAAGGCTGTCTTGATATTGTGTTTGTGGAGAATTTTGCTGATTTTATCTGTAGTGCCTTTGATGTAAGGGAGGAGGGCGATGCCGTTGTCCTGTTCTGTGTCTCGGTTCTTGGGGGGTGTCTCCTTTTGGATTAGGTTGGTAATTATGTGGCTGGGCAGATTTTGTATGGTATTTCATAGACTCCTTGGTTTTCTAGCTGGATCTTGTCTTTGGGGTTTCTTAAGATGTTGGCTATTTTTTGGTCAGTGCCAAAGGCTGTCTTGATATTGTGTTTGTGGAGGATTTTGCTGATTTTATCTGTAGTGCCTTTGATGTAAGGGAGGAGGGCGATGCCGTTGTCCTGTTCTGTGTCTCGGTTCTTGGGGGGTGTCTCCTTTTGGATTAGGTTGGTAATTGTGTTTCTTTGGAATACATGTGGATATGTGTGTGTGTGTGTGTGTGTGTGTGTGTGCGTGTGCAGGTATATATTTATGTATGTATGTAGCATGTGTATATGAGTTTTATGTATGTGTATGGGTAGATATATACTTTCTCTTGAGTGCAGGCAACAGAATTTCATTTTTAATGTGGGCCAGTAAAAAAAATGACAATAAAAGTTATCTGATCTGATCTGATCTGATCTGATCTGATCTGATCTGATCTGATCTCTTATCTCTTATCTCTTATCTCTTATCTCTTATCTCTTATCTCTTATCTCTTATCTCTTATCTTCTCATCCCATAACCTCTCCTCTCCTCTCCTCCCCTCTCCTCCCCTCCCCTCCCCTCTCATCTCATCTCATCATCTTATCTTATCTGCTTTCTTATGTATGCATAGAAAGAAATAATTTGGAAAAATAAAATAAAATAAAAAACATTGTAAAGAAGAACTGTAATACTCAGGGAACAGAAAAGAAGCAACAGATAGTATCAGACAAGAAAAAGAAAAGGACCCTGCTCTTTAAGAGTTTAGGAGGAATAGTGGTTCTGACAATTGGACTCCGAAACATTGCTTTTCCTCTCAGATATACAATCAGATAGAATAGATGATTGACGTTCTTTACAAGATCAAAATAAATATGACAGTAAATTAAAGCCCTCTACTCTTCTTTGGTAAAGGAGAATCAATTATCTGTGTCATCTATACTCTCTGGGAGGTTAATCATATGGTCTCTTTAAAGACAAAAAAAAGAGCTCTTCAAACATTCCCCTATTCATGTTCTGACAGCTTCAATGCCCTAACCATTACGGCAGTTATAATTGATTAGTTCCTGCTAAATAAGAGTATTTTTTCCTCATAAAATGTTCATTAAGATGCTATGTACATCTTCTGCAAAACAACCCACAAGTAAAAGCATTTCTCATTCCTTTTTGGGCAGTGAAATATTAATTAGTTTTAATTTCTAGAGTAAATTGAATTTCCACCAGAGCTTGGTTTATGTTTATTTAACTCTTGTGGTATCAGCAGAAATAGCTAAATTATTCATAAAGTTGGACAAAATTCAGTAAAACTATTAGGTCACTAGAATAATAATTAATTTTGAAAGTTATCACCTGTGTTTGCAAATATCAGGATAACCATAGGTCATAAGTACAAAAATATATACACAATTAACAGTAGCATAAGTCTATCAATTGTTTTCTCAAACCTTTCATATAAGTTGCCTTATGTTATTCCCTCCATGCTGTTACGTTTTTTTTAATCAAACAGACCAACAAAGTCAGCTGTTCCCAATTCCCCAGAGGCAGAGTATTTAAATCCATTTGAAAATGTTAACGGTTTGCCCTGAGAAGTGAATGACCCACACATATTTTAAAATAACAGCAGCTTATCCACCTTCAGTGCAACTAGATGTTTGTTCCTTCAGAAATGAAAGGATGATGCCAACACCATTGTAGCTCACAAGCAGGAAAATAAATGAAATTGAAATGACAACTGTTTGTTCAAATGAGTAGCTATAAAGAAGTTTTAGGATATAGTAGCAGCTTGTTCTCTTACAGTTAACTTCTCATACACATGCATACAAAGTTAGGAGCAACCTCAATCTTATCTTTGAAGTTAGCTTCCATTCACAATACAACTTCACAGGAACAGCAAGTGAGGAATCTGAGAATGATGGAAACTTCCAACCTCATGCTTCTAGAGGTTGTTGCTTCTATGACATTGTTGAGAATGTGTATATATATCTGTATTTCTGGACTATTTATTGAATTCATGAGAAAGGTTCTAAAAATGCTAAAAACATTACAAAAGTCAGATGGATCAGACCCTAATAAATGCATTCATGCTGACAAAAGCAAGTATTATTGCTTTTTATTATTATTTTTAAATGGGCAAGGGGTATTATCCAGCACCCCAGTCCAGTTCTAAGAAGCAGTTCAGGCTCACACAAATTTGACATATGAGGCTGAATACTGCATTCTAACTGGTAACTTTTTCAAGGTCTAATGAAATTGAATATATCAGGACAGGGTTTACCAATAAGGTGATTCTGATATTGTATTATTTAGTAATTTATGCCAAGTATAATGCAAATAAGGATATCACTTTGGTACTGCCTTAGTACATCAGAAACATATTGGTCAAATGTCAAACCAAGATCTGATGTTTCTAAATAATAAAATAGTACAAGTTGATTCATTGGTAAATATATGTTACAATAAAATGAAGAGAATCCAGCAGAAGTATCTTTTGTCCTGCTTTTTCATTAGTCCCTTGATGAAAAAGTCAGGATAAATATATTAACAACAACTATCAGTTCAAAAGTAAATTATTTATGGCCAAATATATCCTACATTTTCAAATATGCCAACAAAAAAAAAACAACAACCCCAGATTTAAAAATAATCTAGATGAAGAAAGGGCTTTCCTGCCAGCTAATTTGTTGAGTAGAAGTAAGAAAACATAGAGTTCCCTCCCTCTCATTAATTAATTTTAAAGGTCCTACCTTAAAAAAGGTCATGGTTGCTCCATCTTCAACAGTTCCATATTCTATTTTTGTTTGCTTTGCTAAGTCATCTGCTGAGTCAATGGGGGATTCCATGCGTTCCACTGTCAGAAAGGCGGCTAAATTAGCAGTGTACGAGGAAATGATGATAAGTGTGAAAAACCACCAAATGCCTCCCACTATCCTAGTGGAGAGGGCTTTGGGCATAAGCTCGGAACCTAATGAAAACCAGGGGAAAAGGATGAATCCAGAGTATTAACAATAGATCTCACTGTTAGAATTCAGGGTTTTATTATCAAGGAAACAGGGATTCACTGAGCCAATAAGAATGAAATAAAACTACAGCTACATATGAAGACAAACTGAAATGGCAAAAAAGTATATACATAAAAACATATGATGCCACACCCACACCCACACCCACACCCACACATACACAGATATACGTATGTGTGTGTATATAGATAGATGACTGATAGATAGGTAGACAGACAGACAGACAGACAGACAAACAGACAGATATTCTCTCTCTCTCTCTCTCTCTCTCTCCCTGGCATCTCTCTCTCTCTCTCTCTCTCTCTCTCTCTCTCTCTCTCTCTCTCTCTCTCTCTCTCTCTCTCACACACACACACACACACACACACACAAGTATTTTTTGAAACAAATTGCAAGATTGTGGAACACAAGGTATAGCAATGGGAGACGTGAATGAATATTTCACTATCATAATCTAGCATATAAAAAATGACAAATAAAGCAGTAATGAAAAACAATCATTGATGTGAGCCTTAAAAGAGAAAGTTTCGATTTAGCTTAAAAACAAATAATAACCTCGATCCTATCAGTTAAAATTTGCAGAAGCTCTTCAAAGCATTTATGAGCTTCTAAATAATTTGCTCATAAAATGTCTGACTTCCATAACAAATTAAGATGCTATCTCAAACACTAAGAAATAATAGAATTAATGGGGAAGAAGGAAGTATCAGGAAAACTCTGAAACAAAGAAGCATACAAGAAATCTAAATATATCATGCATTCATATAATGAAGTTAGATGTCACAAGTCAATAATAAAATGAAACATCTCCCATCTCTATACATAGCTCCACACTTCAAAGTAAATAGAAGAGGATGAGCTACATATCTCATTTACTTCCAAAGCAATGAAAATATTAGTATTGTGCTTATTTTAAAACAAGTCAGACTATACATAAATTGCTGGAGTTGCCTGCTCATGACCATTAAAATAGAGGGATTTTGGTAATATCTTCATTATTCTAAGTCATAATTTAATAATACAAAAGGCTGAAATCAGTAGCCTTTACATTCCTTTAATTTGCAAAAAAATATATATAATGCAATTGTCATGCATGAAATCCTTAAGATGGAAAATTGAGTAACTTGAAGAAACAAATATATATACAAATATATTCATTTCCCCATAATGGGAAAAATAATTTTGCAAGGTGTAGATGCAACGAATGGTCATTGTGAGTAAAGTTTTAGAAATTTAAATTAATTAGCCAGGGATTGGTTTTATTTTTTTTAACTAGGTAAAATGAAACGCAGGCAAGATGGACTATTTTATTCCTGATCAATTATAACATTCATATTCACTCAATCAAGGAACTCCTCCAACAAAGTAGTTGAACTCATCTTGTAGTGAAGGGGACTTTTGCCAAAATCAACATCAAGTATGGAGCGGGGAGAAAAAAAACTTTCGTTTTTGAAAGAGAGACGTGATAAAAGAGCCGAGGTGGCACAGTGGTTAGAGTGCAGCACTGCAGGCTACTTCAGCTGACTGCTAGCTGCAGTTCGGCGGTTCGAGTCTCACCAGGCTCAAGGTTGACTCAGCCTTCCATCCTTCCGAGGTGGGTAAAATGAGGACCCAGATTGTTGGGGGGCAATAGGCTGACTCTGTAAACCGCTTAGAGAGGGCTGTGAAAGCACTATGAAGCGGTATATAAGTCTAAGTGCTATTGCTATTGCTATATCCTAAACAAACTATTTGATCCAAAACAGCCCATCTGACCCTGCAGTTCATCATACCCTTGTGATTTCGAAGAAAATGAACAAAAGAAGAAACAAGAAAAAAAGCTGACAGCCTTGGACATGACAGCCAACTCCAGCACCAGACTTTGCCTAGAATTCTGCAGGGAAAAAAGTAAAAAAAGTACCTTTCAGATGTAGCCGCTCCTATGCCCTGTCAGTCAGACACTTATAAAACACTAATAGTGCCAAATAAGCCCAAGAGCTTATACTGTTTTCTTTAAAACAGACACTTAGAAAAGTCAAACAAGATTTGGAAGAAAAGAACATAGATATGTTTGCCATTCTTGCCCCAATTACCACAAGTTCGTATCTTACCAAGAATATAAAGAGGGTGCCACCAAAGCCTGTAAAACAGAGCCTGGTTAGGGGCTGACTGTCATGTACCCAAGGTAACGTCATGTCCAGCACTATATCCCACAGTTTCCTGGGAGTAAGGGAACCAGGCAAGGAATGTATGAGTTTCCTCTATCATGTAGCCTCCAGCATTTGTTTCCTAGGTTAGTGTGTTAGGAACAAGATAGATAAAAGTAGACTCTTTGTGTGAGTCAGGAGTTGTTAAGCGTAGGATGGTCTCTTTCTATGAAGATTGATTTCTGAAAGCGTTTCCATCAATTTAGACAAAAATGACTTAGTAAAAAGGTTTGTCTTGTGTTGGGAGATTTGTTTTTCCGTGTTAAAACAACAATGGGTAAGGCACTGTTGCAAAAAAGGGTTCACAACAACCATTTCTGCTGCAATCCATGCATAATTAGTAGAATTCTATTTATCCCTACTTAGAACACATCATAAGTAAATTAAAATCCACTGATTTAAATGGAGTCACTTTAAAAGAGAATTATGTCTGAATTTTAGTGAAATTGTGATTATTTTATTATAGATTTAATTTAATCTAAATTATTTATTTAGCTAAAGGGTGACTATCTTCTGTCAGAATTAATTGGGGGGTACATTTTATAGTTAGAGGGTTACAGTACATATTTCTTTAAATGTCATGTGGTTGCATCACTCTCAAACAGAAAAGTGGACATAGAACAAAAATTAAATTTGATTAAAATC
>QLTV01001697.1:527270-529770 GCA_003457575.1 Thermophis baileyi | reverse complement strand
GAGTAGGTTGGGGTTTATATGTTTTAGGCACTTTGGGATCAAGGGGAAATGATTCAAAATTCCATGAGTAAAAGAAAATACTGTCCTTTTTTTTGGTTTACAGTTAGACAGAAACAAAAGAGGGAGACACGCAGAAAAAAGATAGATATAATTATAATTAAATGTATCTGAACAAGATTTACACATACATAACACTAGAATAAAGTTTGAAAGAAAAAAATATAAATATTTTTATGTTGGGGTACATGGACAAGACTTGGCTTTAGGTTACTACTACTAGCTTTCCATCTACAGGAAGCATTCAAGCATGAGAATGCAATTATTGGATTCAGACCACTTTTTCAGGCTCCATGGACTATACTTGAAGTTGGGAAATTAGCATGTCTCTCTCTGTAACCTTTCACATCTTGAATCACTAATGAACTTCCATCTGGGTTCAGATTTGGATTATAGAGAATACTGCCTTAAATGTGTGTGCATATGCACATGAATAAAATTATTCAATGTAGTATGGAGCTCTTTCAAACCCACTGCATGTCAATAATAAAACAACTGCCATAAGGTACTAAATGAAATAAACTAAATAATAAAAATTTCTCTCCTCTGAGTAGTGCATAAAATGTTCTGTAAAGAATATCATCATTCAAGGGGGAATTATGTTGGCAACCATAAATGAAAGTTTACTGAGATAAGTACACCACATCAGTTCCATACATGGAACATCTTTTCTGAAAAAGCATAGAAAATATTGATGATATTTATCTATTTCCAGGAAAGGAAGAAAAAAACTCAATTTTTATAAATTAATTTACTTCCTATTAAGATTTTTTTTAAAAGTTAGAAAAGTAGAAAAGAAAATAGATATTATTTTTTTTGCCCAGAATTGATGAAGGAAAATAAAAGCTGGATGGAAATACTAATGAATCAATTCTTAACAAACACTCAGAAATTTATCAGGCTATTTACTGTGGGAGGAAGGTGAAAATCCCTACCCCACCTCCAAGCAATTCCTAGTTGTTAGTATGAACATTAAGAGAGGTTCACTCTCAATTTCAGCTGGTTATAACATTTGCTTGTTTGTCTTCCAGATTCATGTTGATCATTTTCCATTATCATATATAATGCCAGGGTTAATCAGTAATAATAAGTTTAAATAGTTCCTTGGAACAGTTTTGATGTTCACCAGTTTGAATATTATCTCAGAGTTATTACATCAAGCCATCTCGACAGGATATGCACAACTGGAGTGAAGTTTAGAATGGATCCAAGAGACTTTAACCATCAGAAACCTAAAATAATTTTCAGTGGCTTTGTAGGGACTTGGTTATGTTGAACAAGATTGCCAAATAGCACTGCAGGTGCAACAATGATAGGAAAATATTATATTCTGCCACTGTTCTTGCCATGATATAACTATTAATATAGACTATATATACATATTTGGTTAGATAACTATTAATATAGACTATATATACATATTTGGTTAGATTTGCTCATGATCTTTCTACAACAGCACTCCAGATTGCTCTTCTGTTATTTCATAGCCTGGAGCTCTTCTGAAAGCCAGGGAGATCCTCAAGATTCTCAACAGTGAAAGGTTGAATAGGCACAGTCTTATCCAAGGCTGTCATCAACCTTTCATTCCAAGTGATGACTAAGGTCTCAATTGAGCAATGTAGCAGATTCTCAGGGAATTATCCAAGCACCCTCTCCTGATTAACAGATTAACAGAGTTGGAAGGAACCTTGTAAATCATATAGTCCAATCCCCCACCCAAGCAGTGTTCTGCAGGCCCTGCTGGATGTGAGATGCTTTATGGGCAAGTTACATTCATGGGTCTTAACGACAGCCCATATCAAAGCGGTGTTTTCTTTCTGACAATTTATTTCCCTATAGACTACCCTTTTAAACCATCTTGGGTTGCATTTACAACAGCAAGATTGTCATCCCTACAAAACCTGGGCTAAGTTTCCCGATAGACGTTTTACAGACATTTCCCGGCAGACTGCTTTTTTAAGTCACCTAGGGTTGCATTTACAAGGCAATTTTCCTTTTTTGTTGGTTACATTCATGGGTCTTAACGACAGCCCATATCAAAGCGGTGTTTTCTTTCTGACAATTTATTTCCCTATAGACTACCCTTTTAAACCATCTTGGGTTGCATTTACAACAGCAAGATTGTCATCCCTACAAAACCTGGGCTAAGTTTCCCGATAGACGTTTTACAGACATTTCCCGGCAGACTGCTTTTTTAAGTCACCTAGGGTTGCATTTACAATGCAATTTTCCTTTTTTGTTGGCCAGTTTTTAGCCATGTTTTGTGTGTGAATGTGGTGGGTTGTCTGGTTTGATTGTGAATGGAAGAGTATGTCTGATTGGTTGTGTTGGTGAGAATGGGGGAGCCGGGGGAGGGAAATGGAGCCCCCTCTGCTGAGTGTACTAACAGAAGCAGATGGGGGCCCAGATCTAACCCTGGGCTTGGTATGAATGATATTTTGGG
>QLTV01001697.1:497934-513647 GCA_003457575.1 Thermophis baileyi | reverse complement strand
TAACGGTTTTATATATTGTTGTGAGCCGCCCAGAGTCCCTTGGGAGTTGGGCGGCATACAAATTTAATAAATAATAATAATAATAATAATAATAATAATAATAATAAAAACAGAGGTGGGAGTGATGATGAGGATACAGTTTCTGTTGGTTATTGCCTTAAAGTTATTTTTAAATCACACATTCAGGTAAAACTGTAGGCAGAACAAGGATAGAAAACACTATNTAACGGTTTTATATATTGTTGTGAGCCGCCCAGAGTCCCTTGGGAGTTGGGCGGCATACAAATTTAATAAATAATAATAATAATAATAATAATAATAATAATAATAAAAACAGAGGTGGGAGTGATGATGAGGATACAGTTTCTGTTGGTTATTGCCTTAAAGTTATTTTTAAATCACACATTCAGGTAAAACTGTAGGCAGAACAAGGATAGAAAACACTATAAGTAGAAAATGATTTTTTTAAAAACTTCCCGCATACTATAGTCCTGATCTGGAACTGGGAAGCCCTTGGGTTTGTTTGTTTTAAAGGGTATTGATAAGCACAATTTTAAAATGTGTATTAATTTTAATATTTGCTTGATTTTTAAATAGTCTAAAGAAGATAAACAAATGCACTATATATATATATATATATGGAATAAAAAGAAAATAAATCATAAAATAAATACTACATTATAATATAAATTATAAAAAAATATTGAATTAAAAATTCTAGAGAAACATGAAGAGTAACATTTTTTTTGTACGATCTTAAACACAAATATTTCAGATCGGACATAAACACAGTCCATAAAGATCAAGTAACAAGACTAAACAGAACTTTGACCCTAAAAGTTCAGATACAAAATATTTCTACAAAAATCTTTTCAAGATTAAAAAAAAGCCTAGTATCTAACTGAAGCATAGACATTATAGCATAGAACTTGTTCTGGGTAGGTTCCAATACCTGATTTTTAAATTATTTTTAATTAATTAATTAATTACAATCCAATGTGCACTGAAACACAAACTTATATATCATTAAAGCATTGGAAAGTATTGAAATTTTTATTAACTACAAAAAAGTCAATTCTTTTAGTTATGTTGTTGCTAGAATATATATACACACACACACACATTTATATATACATTCATAACACAGAATGTCAGAATTTGGTAATATTACTGTCAGTCATCTTAACAATTTGAATGCAAAACTATTTCCACCACAAAACAATCTTTAATGTTACAATTTATATTCAATTTTTGGCAGAGTGGCTTTAAAGACTTAGAAATAAATATTAAGTAAATAAATGCTTACCAAGGCTTACATTTACTTTCCAGTTATTCTTATCTTAAAAAATATTTTTTAAATAAAAACAAGCAATAAATTTAATACTGCAGATTTTCCTGGAAGATGCTTGGAATATTGAGTGGAATCCACAAAGAATTTCCTTTTGCAGATGCCTTAGATTAAATGAGATCTGTCCCATGTTTGTATTTGGTTAATTTGAGAATGGAGTGTGCACCATTGGGGAAATCATTTGCATATTTAAATTGTACTTTCCATCCATATTAAATATGTGTTGCTTATATAACAATATTCATAAACACATTTGCTGCTCAATAACCATCAGCTTACAGCAATGTAAAGATAATCACCATACTTGATCCATAACTAACAATGGTTAGTTTTTTAAAAAGTCAAGAAGAATTATTATGAATCCTTTCTGCATCTATTACATAATTAAAGCCATTTGACAACTTTGTCCAGCAGATTTAAACATAAAGATAGTCTTTTTAAATTCATGTACTGCTGAGTACCAACTTTTGCTGTTGAATTTGTAAAAGCAAATATGAGAAGTAAATTTAATATAAAGGAAAAAGAAAGAGCTACGTAACTGAAATATGCACAATAAAATGGAAAAAAAACCAAACAGATTTTAAAAAAAATAAATATTGGATATATTTTATCAACATGAAAACATATTGGTATTCATAATGCAACATAACAAGTAAGTCAATAGCAATTCTTTAAATAAATCACCTACAAAAGAACATCTGGAAAGAGGTAACAATATTATGATCGCCTATCATTTTTCATTTCCTTGCTTGCATAATTTGTATAGTGTATGATGGCTCAATGGGTTAAAATTCTTTGTATTATTTGGGAAGGAAATGCAGTAGGTTCTTTGATTACTACTTTAGTGTGTTTGTGTGTGCAATTGTTTCCCCAAATCTATACTAAACATTCCCCTTCCGCATGCCTAGAACAGTTAACTGTTTTCTTCCCAACAGCTGCATTAAAAATCCCACACAACACATTTTGATTGTGATTCTTTGCCCATAAGACCAAATGCTTACCTGTGTACCATTCCGTAATTTACAGTTCAGCCACTTCAGAACTAATAAATGTCAAGCTGATTGCAGGCTACATAGCCTACCTAGGATGTTACTTTCAAATTACTTTCAAATTAGAATGTATAAAAAGGGAAAGCAAGGGAAACTTACCTAAATTCTTTTCATTTAAATATATTAAAATAAATATTCAGGTGCATATTCTGGACCAACTTAGATGACAGTTGCTGCCCTGGTTTTGGAATGGTCATAATGCCAGTAACATTCTTAAAGGCCTTCACCATCACTTTAAGTACTATTACAGAAGACTTAAAACAACTATTATAGAAGGTTTAATAGAAGACTTAATTCATCATAAATTCAAATGCATAGATAAGGTTTAGCTGCATGCTGCCCTCAAATTGAACACGCTCTATCTGTACATGTTTCCAAGCCAAAGTCAGAAAACATAGGCTGCATTAAATCATTTCTGTTTAAAGTTAGTATTAATAATATTTTTTCTGCATTTCATCACAAGTTGTAGACACAGGCAATTAAAGAAATATTGAAAAAGAATATGTAATCTGCCAGATGATAACAAAATGAAGTAATACTAATTAAACAAAATCTACCATGGCCGGCTGTACTTCATGATATATTAATTCAAAATTATGTGTCCATGTTACATGGTTTATCAGTAGAGTTCATCTGGGGTGAGGCAGCATCAAAAATCAATTCAAACAAATAAATAAACAAAATAATAATAACATCCCTGTTACTTGCAATTATTCTCCTTACTATCAATAGTTATCACCATAGCAACATTACACAAGCATGCAATTAAAATGACTATAGTAATCGCTTACTTTTTTATTTCTTCCAATTTCATGTTTCATCATCATCTCATATAGTATAGTCATTGAAAAGTTTGCAGACTATGCCACTATCCTAAAATAAGAGCTGGACTTGACCCCTGCCTGAAATCAACCCATTCAACCCCTGTGTTTCAGTTGCAAATGGGACAAAGTAAGATGTATTTTCCTATTAAATAGATTTGTTTGGAAAACAGAGTCATACATAGATTGAATTTGAAAGTAGTGACTTTTGGACTACTTTACATAAATAGAGAATCGATAGCAATCATGGGATTTGATAGGTGAGAATATACATATGTCTTCAGAAATTTCTAAGGTTTATCACTTGGGACTATAAGATGAAGCAACTTTGCTCTGCTTGTGAGGCTCATATTCTGTAGAAGAATGATCCAGGAAATACCATGCTATTCTTACAGAGTTATGGCCAGATAGAGTCAGGACAGAAATGTAATAATTCCTACTCAATTCTGAGTGTGGTTCAATTTTTTGAGAAGTAGAGCTAACTGCAAAGTATTTTCCTATTTAACAGTGTGATTCATAAAAAAAGTCTTAAGATGATTTAAGATCATTACTAAAATTAATATGACCATTACTTCAACTAACCCCAAACCCAAAACTAATTTAAAATTTCAGAGAGTGAGTATATAAAATTATGAGGAATTTATCTAGGATTTTATTTTATTTTATTTTTTTGCAATAAGCATTAGTCAACTGATGTCATATTTTATTGACATGGTACCCTGGGAATCATGATGTAGTATAACTCCCAAATATATTTTGCCATTATGCCTCATATCATAGTATAATTTCCTGCAGTTTTGTGCTATCAATGGCTTCGTACACCCAGAATAATGCTATTGAAACTGATATGTTGGAGTGTTCCCTCCCTATAATTTATCTATCTATCTAGATAGAGGGAAGTTCAACTCTTCTTGATTTAGAAGTTATTTTATACAATAATTAGTTCTTGGGTTTGCCTAAAACCTAGCATTTTAGCCCAATACTCCATAGAAAAGATATTATACTGCAATCCTATATATTATATTAAAATAAATAAATACATTTCCTGAATAAATCCAATATTTATTTGGCTAAGGTACACCTACAAAACATAGACATTTCAATGAAACCCTTTAAAATTTCTAGTTCTATAACACTAAATTTATGGATAGAATAAATACTAACAACACAATTTGGGAAACAGAAAACGTCATTTCTAAATTGCAGGAATATAATAATTTACTGATCAATTATTAATGTATTAATCGCTGTGTGAATTGTATGGATGCACTCAAATAAGTGTACAAACTCACATCTGAATATATGGCTCTTACATGACCTTTCCATGAACTATGTATGATGGCTGTAGTAATGAAATGGTTCTGCTTCTTGATCTGATGTTCCCACAGACTAAAACAATTAGTTTTTTTGATTTATTTAGCCAGGCTCTATAGAGCTTCTAAATTGAAATAAATCGGCAGAAGCTGAGCACATTTCCCAGAAGCTAGTCTACAAAAAATATTTATTGAACTAATATATTATTTAAGACTACAAGCAGTCTTCCTGCCCCAGGGAGTCTAAAGATTCGTTCCTGATTAAAAAAAAAGATACTATGCAGATACTGGGCAGGGACAAAAAGAATCTTGTATTTTCTTTCTTATAATAGAATGAACATAAAACAAGCACTTCATATCAATTACTTGCATTTGTTATTGAGATAACAACACAACCCACTAGCCAGTCTCTCTATGCATGGTGGATGTTATCGAAAATTAAATTTAAGGAAGCAAGATAATATTGAATTTGAGACACTGTGACTTTTTTAAAAAAAAATACTATAATTACAAATCAAACCAACATTTCACTAAAGTTATTAAGTTTACAGCAATCAATTGTCTGCTCCTTGGAAACAGTCTATGTATCACTTATAGAGAAATTCAAAACAGTTTAATTAACCTAAAGCAAATAGATAAAAGCAAATAGATTGAAGCCTTGAGCCTAAAAGTATAAGCACTATGTGACTCACAGTTGTACAAAATCAGCCAGGATTAGGTTCTGTTCATAGCATAGAAGCTGGTTGAAATAGCCTTCAGGAAGAGCCATTAGACACAATGATGAAATACCAACCAATCATCCATTATGGATAATGAAATCATTGGTAAAAAGTCATGCAGACCAGGGGTATCAAACTCATGGCGTTACATTGTTGTCACGTGACGTATCATGACTTTTTTCCCCTTTGCTAAACCAGGGGGTGGGGGTGCATGGCCAGCACGTGACACATCCCGCCCGTGGGCTGCGAGCTTGACACCCCTGCAGTACACTGTGTTCTCTACTGTAGCATTGACTAATACCTTCTCCTCTATCTTTCATTCCATTTTCTGACACAGTGCATGATGAGTGTTATCTATACATTAGTACACATTACATCAGGCTGCCCCATTAGTTCTAGCAAAGAAAGTATATTTAGATACCATCTGACATTGACTTATATTTGGTAGGCCCCAGGTGGCAGGCCTTCTCTGATGCGGCCCTCACTTTATGGAAGCCTTTCATCCCTTGATGTTTCGGAAGTTCCTCAAGATCTGCTTATGTCACCATGCCTGTGTGTCCAAAGGAACCAGAGACATGTTTGGATGGCTCCATTATTGAAATGGAAATACTTTTTCTCTCCCTGCCTGGGATTTGTATATATTTTAATTAACCTCTAATTATTTTAATGTTGACTTTTTATATTTTTAAATGCTCGTTTTTACATATGTAATGTTTTTTTTAATATATTTGATTATTGCATGCTACCCAGAATCATATCTTGTGAGATGGCCAGCTAAGTTTGATTAATAAATAAGTAAAACAAATGCCATAAAATCTTGGTGGAATTTTCTGCATTTCTAAATTTGGAATTGTTCTGCAGGATGTTTCACACTTCAGAATCATCATATGTTACAAACATCTCATCTTTATCCACTATTGCTGGGAAGTTCAGCATTGGTTCAATCTCTGTCCATGTGGTCACCATATTTCATTGACCTAATTATTTTAAAGGAGAATCTTATCCACATTCATCAAGAAATTCTTTTATGTTCAATAGGTATTTGTCTGAGAATGTTAAATAAGTACAGGTAGTCCTCACCTTACAACAGTTCATTTAGTGACCGTTCAAAGTAACAACCACACTAAAAAAAGTGACTTATGTTTTTCACACTTATGACCTTTCCAGCATCCCCAGCATCATGTGATCAAAATTCAGATGCTTGGCAACTGATTCATATTTATAACCATTGCTGTGTCCTAAGATTATATGATCACCTTTTGTGACCTTCTGACAAGCAAAGTCAATTGAGAAGCCAGATTCACTTAACAACTGGGTTACTAACGTATCAACTGCAGTGATTCACTTAACAATTTTGGCAAGTAAGTTCATAAAGAGGGGCAAAGCTCGCTTAATAAATGTCTCACTTAACAATAGAAATGTTGGGCTCAATTATATGTTGTAAGTCAAGCATTACCTGTACTCCATCTTAAATGTTGCTCATCAATCAGCATCTGGAAACTGCTTTAAGTAAATTCCATACAGTAAATAAAATTATCAGCCTTCTGATTATTCTATACTGTACTTATTGTGTTTCAGCAGTATACTGTACATCTATACTGCTAAATATATACATACCTACATACATCTGACATTATACTTAATAATTCTAAGTCTGTGATTATAGATCAATGATTTATTATTAAAGGTATTGAATTCAGATTTAAGGCTATATATGTGTGTGGAGGGAAGGAAGAGAAACAACTGGGAGATTCAGTTTTCTTTTCAATGTTTCATCAGCATTCTTGACAGAGGATTAGCTTTACACACCTAACATTCGCACAAGCAGTTATCCATTTCAGAGTGCATAATTCACTCTTCATTGTTGTCCTTCACTGTACTTTAAATGTCACCCATCAGAGTGAGGAATATAAATATTATTGCACTTCAGCTAGAAACCAGACAAGAGCTGCTCTTAATTTAGGCACTTTGGACATGATCTTTATAACCTTTTTTTAAAAATCATATTTGAAAACAGGAAAGTGTTTATGGCAGAGCTTTTTCCAGTGTGAAAATCAGTTACCTTCAAGCAAATGGAAAAATTAAAATGGCAGATGATAAAGCTGCCAACTGATTATACAGGTATTTATGACTGTGTCTGTATGTACATGTGTGTATAAATGAGGAGATGCATTTTAAATCATGTATGTTTTAAGATTTTTTATTGATTTTTGAAGGCTATGGGTCTCCTAAGTTTATTGGATGAGGACAACTCTGTTAGTCTATGATAACTCAAATCAGAAAGAGTCTGATACCATATTTTCAAAATAACAAATTTTATTTAAAAAGTATTAAAAGTAGCATTTAGCTACTCCGTGCTTCTGCTGAAGTGAAGTATAGTTCACAAAAGCCTACAACTTTAATAAACTTTTATAGCCTGAAAAGATGCTATTGGATTGCTCCTGCTTATTATGTGTATAAAACAAATTTGATTTTACTAATCTCATTGTTATTCTATACCAATATAGATGGTGTAGAATAAACCTGAAAGGCATTAAGATAACAAAGATTTGTCTTATGTAAGACATTAGCTGTTTATGTGTTGTGCAATGCCATGGATCAATATATAGTTCAGACTGTGTCACATCTAAGTCTTGCGAGAGCATATCTAAATGTTGTAACAGAAAGGCTGTGTCATGTGAAGTGGGAGAAGGAAACAAGCTGCACATTAATTAGAAGTACATTTTCAGTTGAAAAACATTTTAGATTAAACTCCTCTCCAAAATGGAGGTTCTGGAGAAGAGCTCTCATATTAGCAATATTTCACTTATGCTCTGAAATAGCAGCATGCAGTTCTGCCGCATTTCACTATAGTTTTTTATTCCTTTCTCTTTGGCTCACTAATTGGAAGAAACAAACGACTTCAAGAAAAAGTTGTAATCCCAAACAAGTTGTCCTCACAACTCAACTCTATGTAGATTCACAGATTCTCCTTATTGAGTATATTCACCTGAACAGATAACTGAAAGATTAAGAAAACCAATGCCAGTGCTTATGTCAGTGCCTCACTTCCCGACTTCCTATTCTTAGTTTAAATTCCACATTGGATATAATGATCATTGTTCCATCCTAACTAATTAACAGCATTCTAAAATTAATGGGCAGAAAAGAGACAAGTGTTCTTCATAAAGTAAATGACATATATATGGACTTTTCCTGAATCCAACACAATTGTATCATGCAGTTGAATACTGAAAACCAAATTCCAAAACCACCACAAGAAGCAGGTCTGAGCATCATTATTTGCCACAGTGAAAAAGCCAGAAACACATCCACTTCCCATGGTAAAGGACTTCAAAATCTATATTTAAGCATCCATCTAGTTAAAGTTGCAATTAAAGCAAAGTGAAAATTCATCTCATTAACACTAAATGAAATACACAGTGACCAGGATTTCAACATTAACTACCATCACTTCATACTGATTGTCTATTTTCTGTTCAAAATAAAAAGACAGAAATAAAATTAGAATGGGGAGGAATATGTAACTAATTAGGAGTTTTATTTTCAGGGTCTTTTAAAAAGTTTGTATAGATATTACACTGTACATACAGTGCATTATATTGTATGATAATGTATTTTCCATGCTTCATAAGCACAAAAAACTAATCTAGTGTAGAGAGTTCTGCTACCTAATTACATTTTTTTTGTGGACAAGTATCATAGCTTACTTCTATGTTTTAAACCCAGAATTTCAAAGTTCCTTTATGAAGTTCATCCTTTGAAAATTTCCATCATTAAAAAGAGAAGCTCTTTCCTTCTTCTTACTAAAATTCCATTTCAAAGTTATAAGGCTCTTATCAGAGACATTTCAGCAGTCTCTACAGGCCTAAAATTGTCTTACTACATATTGGTGATGTCACTGTGGTAGAAGCACATGAAAAAGGTTGGTGGGGGAGTCATCCAGTAATGCACTGAAGTACATTCAAATATTTGTGCCCAGCACATTTCTGGTACCCATCATTCCATACACACGATAGATAACATGGAATTACATTCAAATATTTGTTGCAGGATCCAATTTGGGTTTGTCAACAGGATATCTAAGTGTTAGTGAGAGAAAGGCTGTGTCGGGGGTGAGAGGAGGAACAACATATGCTGGAACATTATCTTGGGACACATATAATTGCCTTCATTCATCAAATATTTGTACCCAACACATTTCTGGTACCCAGCATTCCATACAAACAATAGATAACATAGAATCTGGTGTGCATTGGTTTTAAGCAGGATTATTTTTTGAACAAAAACTAAATGCTGTTTTTTTTTTAATCTAAGTGAGTCACTTGCCTATTTTCCAAATGCCTATTATACTGCATAAAGAAGGAATGGAAGCATCAGTCTGGATGAGCCATCCCTGTAATTGATACCCAAACAAAAATGTGACATCCAAAATGTTTCCATGGCTGAAGATGACAGCAAGAGAGAATTTTATTAGTTGGACGTATAAAACTGATACAGATATAGAAGTTAACTGTTTTCTTCAGTACTTTTCTCTGAGTGGTGAATTTTCTCCATGGAGAAATACTTAAGGACTGTGAAAACTTTGCAGGTCATCCAAATGGATATTTTTGTTCTAATGCATATGCCGATTGGATTTTTCCCCTTTTCATTTGGTAAAGGCAGTCACATAAATAGAGCAATACTCCCCCTTAAACTCTGAAAACTTGATTATATAAAATGGTTTGACAAAATATCCACAATAATTTAGAACTAAAGGCTTCATTGATGTGACCTCAGAAAACCTATCTGTCTGGGTAAAATGACATTAGAAGCAAGCCCTGGATTCCAAGATAACATAGTGTATAGTCTGTAGGAAATTGGGAACCTTAAAAAACAAAAAACGAATTATATTGTATGCAAATGTCTTGATGTAATCATACACTTTTCAAAAAGTTATTGTCTACCCACATATTATAAAGTGAACACATTGTTTTACTATTTCTAGTCCCCCCGCCTCCTGGGAGACCTATTATGAGATTGTGATGAAGCTGAAGGACTAACACACATTGGCATTGCTGCAAGTAAACATTCAGTTGTGATTATTTGTATTGAAACTGCAAACCAATCCTTTGAGAGCCAGATCAGTGTAGTGGTTAAGGCAGGGGTGTCAAACTTGATTTTATTGAGGGCTGCATCAGGGTTGTGTTTGACCTCAGGGGGGCCAGGGTGGGCATGGCCAGCTTGACATCACTCGTGTCGGGGGTGCCTGTGGTGGCCCGAGTGCTCTGCCAGCAAAAACAGGCTCCCAAGCTCCATTTTCAGCTGCAACGGCTTCCTGCAACCCTCTGCCAGTGAAAACGGAACTCGGGAGGGCTGCCTGGGGCCCTCACAAGTTCTGTTTTCAGCTGCGATGGCCTCCTGCAACCCTCTTCCAGTGAAAATGGAGTTCGGGAGGGCTGCCCGTGGCCCTCCCGAGCTCCATTTTTGCTAACAGAGGCACCACGGGCCGGTCCTTTGCTGTTTCCAGGGCAGTCCCACGGGCCAGATCTAAGCACCCCACGGGCCGAATCCGGGCCCTGGGCCTTGAGTTTCACACCCTTGTGTAAAGGCATCAGGCTAGAAACAGAGAGGATATGAGTTCTAGTGCCACCTTAGGCGCAAAGTCAGCTGGATGACCTTGGTCCAGTCACTCTCTCTCAGCCCTAGGAAAACAGTGATGGCAAACCACTTCTGAAAATCTGCCAAACAACGTTCAGGAACTATTCCAAACAGTTGCCAATCAACATTGACTTGAAGGAACATACACACACAAACCAGTGCTTGGATAATTAAGTTTGAATGATACAGCACCAAAAACTAGGATTCATATATTTTCCTTTGAGAATTTGGAGAAATAGAAGCACAAAAGATCCCATATTATAGTGGCATGATTTACAGTGAACTACTTCTAGATACCTATGCAAATGGAAGTGGCACTTGTGCAGGAATGAACAAATAAATAAATTTAACTCTGGATCCAACTCATTTATTTTCCATAAAGGCAAGTACACAATTGCATGTATTTCCCAGCTTTCTTAAAACTTCGGCTAGAGCAGCAATGGGGAAAGATGTGGGGATATCAAGAAATTAATTCAGAGCTGACAAAGACATTAAAACATCACAATTAAAATTTTCCTGTCTGTGTCTTAACAATTCTATGAGGCATTTTAAAAAATATTATCTCGAAACTTATATCTTCTTTGCAAACTGGGTGCCTATTCTTATCGTCTTCCTATTGTCTTAGGCAATAAGGAAAACAAAAGATAATTAAGATTGTCAGAAGCTTTCTATCTGACAGGCTGCAATTTATTCAAATATGCTTTTGGCAACAAATTGCTTTTACAATCAAATATGCTCAGCATGGCATATGATTAATTAGGTTGCTCCTGCTGCTGTTACCAAGGCAGCAACAGAGTGTCACAACAGATGTGCAATGAGTGGTATGGCCACAAGAAGAGGACTAAGTTCCCCTTGAACCTCTTGAGGCTATGACCTTATAAAACCAGCAGGTAGAACAGATTCAATATTGATCCTGAATAGTGTTGCAAAAACTGATCAAGCTTTTTTTTTAATTCACCTCCATTGTATATTGAAAACTGCTCACCGTTGATGGAATATCCTTATAAGAAACTGTGTGCAGTAAAATGTTTTTGGATTCCAGACTGATACATTGAGTCAGGAAGTAAGGGAGGGGAGACTATTGAAAACATCCAATCCAAACTTCTGCTCAAATGCAGGAATCCAAGTTAAAGCAACTCTCACAGATGGCTGTTTAGCTTCCAGTTGAACACAACTGGCACACCATCTCTTTGAATAATTCGTTCCACTATTAATTGTGTGTATGTGATAAGAGGTCTCTGTGTGAGTGTGTATATGAACACACATTTCATATGGATACTCTAGAAAGAGTGCAGAGAAGAGCAACAAAATGATTAGGGGACTGGAGGCTAAAACATATGAAGAACAGTTGCAGGAACTGGGTATGTCTAGTTTAATGAAAAGAAGGAATAGGGGTGACATGATTGCTATCATGTCACCCCTATTCCTTCTTTTCATTAAACTAGACATTCCAATATCTCAGGTGCCACAAACAAGAGGGAGTGAAGCTATTCTCCAAAGCACCTGAGGGACAAGAAGTAATGGGTGGAAAAGTCGGCTTCTGTGCATGCTCAGAAGGGGGAAAAAAATTAAAAAAATTAAAAAAAATTCAAAAAAGATTAAAAAAAAAGATGGCGTCCCCCACGGATCAGCACTGACCGATCCGGTTCGGTGACATCATCATGACATCACCAGTGGGCTGCTACCAGTTCAGGAGAACCGGTCCAAACTGGGAGGAACCCACCCCTGGTCTTAACTATCTAGGAAGCATATAGTACATCTACTTTAAGATTAAGGTATTGAAGGCTGATTTGGGGAAATAAATAATTTGATTTGATTTGATTTGCCTTACAGAATGTTCAACACTAGCAAGTACAAAAATAAAATGTAGTTCCTGTTGTTTCTAATGATCCTTTCAATTGCATTCAGTACCATCAACCATGGCAGTTTTGTGGATTTTGTAGATACTGTGGCACTTGAGGCATTCCTTCATTTTACAGTGTTTTAGCAATAGCACTTAGATTTATATACCGCTTCACAGTGCTTTACAGCCCTCTCTAAGCGGTTTACAGAGTCAGCATATTGCCCCCAACAATCTGGGTCCTCATTTTACCCACCTCGGAAGGATGGAAGGCTGAGTCAACCTTGAGCCTGGTGAGATTCGATCTGCCAAACTGCTGGCAGCCGGTGATCAGCAGAAGTAGCCTGCAGTACTGCACTCTAACCACTGCGCCACCGCGGCTCTTTTTGATCCATCTTTGCTAAGAACCCGCCTAATTTTGGGAAAATTTTACTTGCTTTCTTAAAGTATGAGAGCCCTTGGGGCTCTCTGTTTAAATGATATTTTTTATTGTGTTAATGGGAGAGATCATCAGAAGTTTAGACAGGGAGTCATTGTCAACTCAATGACCGCCAGCTTTGTGTCTCTTTTTGAAATGGCTTCAAGGAAGCACTCCTGGAACTATTTTCTAGAAGAATTGCTTTTTCTTGAATAAGTAATTCTAGAAGAATTGCTTATTTTCAATAGGAATTGCTGGACTGAACAAATTTAGGCTTAAATTGGGCAAGGTGAGTTCATGGTAGATAAACAAATTCTGATTTGAGAGTTCCGTCTGTTCTTGATGAAGTTGCACCCTTTGAAGTAGATTCTCATGCTTGGGATGTTTCTGAACTTCACATTATACCCTGAAGGCAATTGATTACCTTTAGATGTGAAATGTATACAATGTTTATTCCTTTAAAAATACATTGATCTTTGTCTTAAAAAGTTCTCATTTACATTTCTACAATTAACTCCATAACTATTTTCAAAGAATGTTCAAAACTTCAGTTATTGGACATTGTGATGACCAGATTCTTTTCTGATATGACCTGAGTTGAAACTATTGATTCTTTAAAAATTTAAATAGCTTGAGACAAGGACAGGAAACTTCACTATGAATTTGAATTTGCCCTGCTGTGAGGCCTATAGCCAATTTATGACCATGCAGAAGAAGATGCCCACTCTGTGACAAAAGGCTTTATCAGTAGACAAACTGATATGATAAATGTAATATATTATTATAAGGAAGTGGTCACAGGTGCAAATATTAAAAGAGGCAAAAGAGTTTCACCCATAAAGGACCAGACAAGAGGTGGACCAGATGGGACTTCAGAAGATGTGCAAGCTCTATATCTAATTGTACTCACGACCACCTATAAAATCCCTGACTAGGATTTATACATTGTTTTCCTAATTTGCTGATATTGTAAATTAGATTTATAAGGAGGTGGTCTGTATCTCTAAATACTGACAATCAAAGACCAATGGATTGTCTGTATCTCTCCATCAAATTGGACATTATTTTTCAATAACTATCTTCTGTTTCATTTGTCGTGGTATTGTAGTCTTAAAAACAAATGTATTCTAATATATCCTTGTGGAACCATTCTTATATATCTAATCTGAGTTATAAAACTGATTTATTTTCCATTTTTCTATACCTAAGTCTATTCAACCAGTACACTGCCCAGAGTCACTCTGTGAGTGAGATGGACAGTCTCTAAATTTGATGTATACATAAATAAAATTTAACCTTATAGATGAAACCTTGTCTTCATCAGCCATTAAACTATTAGGTTATGAACATGTAGGTTTTTCTCTTAATATTTCCAGTTGTCTCAAGGAAAGTTTTAATTTAAAATGAATTTTTAGGAATTTAAATGTAATTTAAAATTTACATTTTAATTTTACCATTTTTAACTTTTACAAGTTTCAGTGCCATTTTAAGGTGTTTTCTCCTTTGCCTTTACATTTTTGCAATTGTAAGTCATTTTGGGAATTTTGGGGAGGAAACACATTTTATAAATAAATAAAAATAATTACAACTGAAGTTGGAAAACTGCAGCAAAAACTTTTGTAGAATTGCTGATTCCTCATCAGTGTGCATTCACATAGTTCTAACATTTAGAGAGTGGTGACAGATATGACAGTATTTGAAAGAGTGGGGGAAAAAACAATCAATGGCTTTGGAAAACAACATGAAATATTGGTATGAGTGGGAGGTTGAAGACTTTGACATGGCAGTTCCTATTAACAGTCCCAGCCAAAAACAAGACAAAGGCTATTAATCACTTAAATATAAGAGATGATCCTTCAGGATTTGTTGAACTGTATATGGGTTGGTAGACAGGAACAGATTAGCTTGGGGGATAGAATGAGGTGTGGGAGGTGAGGGGTAGAGATAGTTAAAGAAAATATCTCCTTCATGAACTAAATGATTTCAGTTCATGTAAATGCAGCATTAGACTCCACCAAATAAATTAAAGGGGCTGCTGAATATAGGAAGTCTCCAATAAAAGTAGGATTGTAATAAATAAAATGAAAACCACATGCTGTTATTTATTACTGAATTCTGAATATGGAAGGAAAGGAATGATGGGAGTTTCATGCATAATAAAATCAGTTAATTCAATGCTAAATAAATTCTGGGAAACACATCATTAAGAATATGCTTATACAGATTTTACAGCTAGATAAAAACTGTTAGATAGTGGGTAGAGATGACAGGAGACAGACTTCCAAAGCAGCTCTTTATTTCAGCTCTTGTGTAAGCAACCAGCAAAGAGCAGTCTGACAGCTTGCCCTTTTATAGGGAGCTGTCAGACAGACCAGCCAATAGCGTTTGAGCTTTTTCCCACTCAAACGCTGGACCTGGTTGGAACCATGCAACACAGTTGAAACAGTTAGAACATAACACCCCTCCCCTCCTGGATGGAGCTGTCCAGCATACGTAATCACGCAGGTAGGCGGGGCGTTTTGGAGCACTACTAGACCTGCGCAATACAGATGGTGGTGAGGCAGC
>QLTV01001697.1:455901-487785 GCA_003457575.1 Thermophis baileyi | reverse complement strand
ATAATGTATGTATGTATGTATGTATGTATGTATGTATGTATATGTGTGTGTGTATCTGAATCTTTTCATTGTTTCCCTTATTTATTCTAAATATTAGTTCTTGTTAGTTGTTGTTATATATTAAAATTTTTAACAAAAATGTATTTTTAAAAATAGATAGTTATGAGATTGCAACATTATGAGCAATGTCCATTGATTCTAGGAAGCAAAGTAATGTAACTGATGTTATAAACAAAATTGATTAACCAAAGGTTATGGTAACCTCAGCTGAAAAAGAAAATACTACAAAACTTATCCCAGAAACAATTGAAACTACTGTATGTGAGAGCAATGTGTAAAACACATATTATTGTTAACTCTGAGCATTATTTGCTACTTCTTGAAATCTCATGTAAAAGTTCAAGGTTAATAAGCTTAATACTGAATTTTGTGGTACTCTGAAATTTAGAAAACCTCCAAGAATATGAGGTTTTTATGTACTAAACATGGAAAACTTTAAAAGACAAACATATTTTTACAGTTTTTAAAATTTCAACCTACAGAAGTTTTGGATTCTACTCTTCATAAAAAGTTCTGCTCAAATTTATTTTGAGAAAAATATTTTATCTAAACCCATGAAAGCTGGCAGTGGATGTTAAACTATTGTTCAGACTTTAATACTATGCTTGAAAATTGTTTGAAGAAAAAAAAAACATATTAGGGACAAATGATAAGGTCATACTTAGAATTTATCAAGAAACAAGAATACATTACTGTTCCTTCAAGATATAAAGTTAAAGCCTATTTTAATTTATAAAAATACAAACCAAGTTTGGAATAATGTCTTTGAGATTTCAACTGATGGCATTTCTTCCACTTATGGAATGGTTTATCAAAATTTGGTAACTCATATTACATCAGTATATGCATGTTACTTTTAATATATGGCATGCAAATGTTTCACTGTTTTGCTCTTCAAAGCCATCAATTCCCCATGTATCTCTCAATTACTATCTCAATCTGGAATAGAGGCTGTCAAATTTGCATAGAGGGGTGGGGGAAAGACTCTAGTGAAAGAAACAGAAGCAATCAATGGATGGAGTGACATATAAACCTAGTTAAATAAAGACAGGTAGTTCTCGATTAATGAAAGCAACTGGGACTGGAATTTTCATTGCTGTGCAACATAGTTGTAAAGTATGATATCACATGACCAAGTCACTTAGCAATGGGAAATTCTGGCACTTCCAATTGCTGTCATAAAACAAATCACCTAGGACCGTTAAGCAAGGATCTCACATGTTTGCCACTTGCAACCTCCTGCCACCTTCCCTACTGACTTTGTAGAAAGTCAGCAAAGAAGTTCACAAATATAATGACATGGCTGTGGAATTTCTACAATGTCATAATGCTCAAAATGCTGGCATTGAATGCTGCAATCAACATAAGTATGAGGACTGGTCATAATTACCACTCATTCAGCACCATTTTAAGTATGAATGATCACTGAACAAGTGGTCATTAACCAAGGACCTGTAAATACAACTTTTTTAAATAATTCAAATTTCAGGTACAAGGATTACAATCCAGATTAGGTGGCAAAGAGATACAACTCCACAACTACCGTAGTCATAGTTCCAATTTAAATAGGATGCCCAAAGATTATTTTTGAACAAGAGTAATCATGGATGCAATGTATTCAAAATAAAATGGTTTGGGTCATGTATTCCTTTTTGCTACTATGAAATTGATTAAATTGGTTTATTGTTGCACACCAACCAGAGTCCCCTTTGGGAGTAGATGGGAAGCTATATAAATAATAAATAAATAACAAATCAAGAATATCCAACACTGTTTGTTCATTTGCAGAGTCTGTAGGTTTTCCTAATGACAGATTATAAATGAAAAAACAGCTTGTTGATCTGTTCAAGATATATGCTAAATAACAAAAGATAGATCATTGAGGCTTTCAATGACAACTCTAAGTGTCTTCGCAAAGCTTCCACATCCAGATATGTTTGCAGTACAAATTCCTGAAATCTCATCCAATCAAGAGCCACGTTGGCACAAGATTCTAATTTAGCTGAAAGGTACAAGGCCAATTAAAGCATGTACAATGGCATTTGTCATCAAGACATGGGAGGGGCTTGTTAAAAAGAAATATAAAGCTGCATGTTGCTTCTGAGTTCAATTCAGGGTGCTGGTTTTGACCAATAAAGCCCTTCATGGCCTAGGAGGATTGAACTATCTGAGGAACTGCCTGTCCCAAATTAGATCAACCCACCCCATTAGATCTGCTGGAGAAGGGCTGCTACAGGTACCATTAGCTATGGACTTACATTTGATGGATCCAGGAATTGTGCTTTCTCTACTACACCTGCCTTATGAAATATTCTCCTCCCCCCCCACCACAAATTAGATTACTTCCATCTATTTTGATATTTCAGAAGTCAGGCCTGAGGGTTTTATATGTGGTATTACCCATTTGTTATGCATCGCTCAGAGTCATCTTTGGTAAGCTGGGCAGCTATATAAATTTGATACATAAATCAATAAATTAATAAACATTAAAGGGTCACAGGAGTTAACAAATATATCTGTGTTAAAATAAGATCAATAATAGATGGTAACTAAATCATAAAAATGAAACTAAAGTCCATGAAATCTCTCCATCCTGGAGACCACCAAAGTAGAAACTTAATTAATTTCCTAGAGCACTGAAAACGTCATTGTTTGGGATGGATTTTAATTACTAGATTCCTAACCATATGATATGATTTAAACTGAATATTTAAATTTAAAAGTTAGGGCAATTTTGCATGGAATATTAGTCACTTTTGGCTCTTGGGATGAATGTGCTAGAATTTTCTTAATTACTTTTTCTTCTTCTGATTTAAGACAGTGAGAACATTTCTGAGCTTCCAGTTACTGTATATTCTATTATTTTTCTATCAGACATGTGTATCCAAATCATGTTGCAGTCTTCTTTCTTCTCCCTCTTTACAGTTACATTAGGTTTATTCATGAGAGTTAATGAACATATGAAATGTCTGTTCCAAAAATTTAAATTGAACATATGAAATCTGTTAGTGAGATTAAGATTATTGTATTTTTCACATTTTACCCATCTTTTTATGATCCCGATAGTGGTTTCTACTATGGTAAAAACTCAATTTAAAAATAAACAGATTTAATACAGAGTTCCATGACCGAAAAATTAACATCTGACTCTCATGGAAAGAGAAACAGAAAATAATTATAAATACAAATAGAAGGCAGGCTTGAAAGCCTGTGAATTGGATGCACAGACTGCAATTGACTCTTATATTAGAGATCATTTTCATCAATGTCCCAATGAAGGACAAAATAGTATGATCTATAATGGGATATTCACTAGAAAACCTTAGAGCTAAGACAGGCAAAAGTGTATGCTGTAAGCTTTCATACAACATCTACAAATAATTGAATTTTAAAAATTAAAATATAATCTCCTTTGGTTTAAGTTTGACTCCCAGTGATTTCATGGACAGCTCCATATAATTTTTCTAGCAAAAGATGAATTAAGTAGTATATAAATTACAGGAAGCCATAACATATACTGGAAATGAATGGCATGCTTATGCAGATTCTAAAACATTTTAGGTAATTTCATATCTAAACATGAAATCATGAGCCTCCTCAATTATCCTTGATTAAAATGAAATTGTTATACTTTGAGCTTCATTTCACTAAGAATTTGAAAAAGTAAGATCTTTTATCATCAAAATATAAGCACTCTATTAATAAATTTTAACCCCTAATCCTAAATATTAGATGTAGGAAATATTGCTGAATTATTCCTAATCATAGAGCTTTAGTATGCATCTTGGCTCAGAGATTATACAAGGTCACAGAAATAAGTTGGGTTTTCTACAACTATGAGGCAGATTGAGAAGACAAAGTAAGAAAATAAAACAGAAGAAATCAACGGTAAACCATTTATGGACTATTGCCACCTACAGTTAAGTCAAGCATAATTCAAAGAAGATTTAACCTTTACCTCTAGAAGCTGTCAGTCTCCTTGAAATGGTTTCTTTAAAATAAAAAGTTATTTTTAAGGCAAGAGATGTTTACTTTCCTGAAGCCACATCAGGCTTTAGATTGATATGTTAGTGTCTTAAAAAAAGCAGTTTCTTTAAATGAGTGTTTCCTTCCCAAAACACTCTTTAGTGTTAAACTATACCTAGTCATATTCAAGGAAGGTCAAGGCCCTGTTGACTTGTATAACAGAAGAACAAAATGTCAAGTGGGCCTATGCACTATTTTACCTAAAAGGGGGAAAAAAGATAACTCCCTTTGCAGTGACTTTTCTCTTGCTAAAGGAAGCTTCATTGATTTAAGACTCATCATGAGAAGCCTAGAGAGGTTTAAGGAAGTGATCAGTGGGTCTAGAGTACACAAAAGTTGCAAGAAATCCAGCCTCTACGTGAACATAAAATGTAAGGAGACTGGATACCTGAACAAAAATAGTAAGTTCCGGTTGTTCTACTGAAATTAACAATGTTATATTGTTATAACCATGGTTTTCAGTGAAGAGCTCAATTCAACCAAGTTATAATCACTGAATGAAAAAAATATATATGAAAAAAGCTATTGCTGCATTTTTAAAAAGTTTACCTTTAGAAGCAAAGTCCTTATTGAATTTCTGTTGCTAAGTGACATGATTTTAAAGCACAATATCATGTGTCCAGGCTGCTTAGTGAAAGCAGATCCAGCAGTCCCCAGTTACCAAGATTAAGTGAATCACTGCCAGTTGTTAAGCAAGGACCTCACATGACTGAGACTTCTGACTTTCAGACAGCTTCGTCGTGACTTTGCTTGCGGGAAGCTAACAGGGAAGATTGCAAATCACAAACATATCACCACAGGATGCTATGACAGACAGAACTTAAAAGACCCATCATAAGTACCACTCATTCAGCACGATTGTATGTTCAAACAGTTGCTGAATGAGTATTAACTGAGGACTACCTGTAATAGATATTACAAATGCAAATTAGGCATGACCATACTGCATCTTTTAAATCATTATTTTCTGACCCTAATGTGTAGAGATCTAGCTAGTATGATGCTTTAGAATTATGTTCCACACGAATAACTGCAACTAAACCAATGAGGAAAATTGCAATGAGCAAACAACATATTGATAAGCGCAAGAATCAGTAATTATGAAATATACAGTATGTTACCATAGTTTGCATTCTATAAATAGATTCATATATTTTATACATCCACATACCCACAAATATATGTACATAGAATGCAAAAAGCTTTAAATTCACATCTTATTTTAATTCCACTATAATAAATACTGCAAGAAACCTGTAGCAGTACACTACTAGACTATAAAGATATTTGTTGCAAGAATAGCTACAAATAGTTTCAAGAATACAAATAATTTATAATCCATTTTATATTCTCAAAATTCACCTTCAAATCATAATCTTATATAGATTTAATAACCTTTTCCTACAAAATCAAGGATTAATTAGTTGAATGAGTTAATGCATAAAAAATACAATTAAGAATCGCCTCTCACTTAGGAGAAAAAATGTCAGTCCTATGCTTTCTTTGGATACCTGAACTTTTTGTTATTCAAAATAAGTTGTACTTCCTTTTTACTTGTATTTCTAAATACACATGCTATCCTAATTGTGCAACCAACATCTTAATCCAATAGCTTAGTTTAAGAAAGATATATGCTCAATGATATGTAAATAGAATTATTTGTGACTAAAATAATGCTTTCAACATCTGATAGGGAATAACAACAGAAAATTTCCATTGTGACCCTTGAAAACAGAGCTAGTTACTGAGAAAAAAAATAGTGATTCTATATTCTTTATGTCTAAATGGAGAAATATACCGTATTTTTTGGAGTATAAGATGGTCTTCCCCCCCCCCAAAAAAAAGTGGGTGGAAATGTCTGTGCATCTTATGCAGTGAATGTTGCCGAAGCCCCACCCACTCAGGCTATGGGGATCGCCACAGCACATCGTCGCCAATCGCTGCCTCCGCGCGTTGCGTTTTTGGCCTGTGCACCCCCTGTTTTTGGCCTCTGCACATTGTGTTTTAGGCCCGTTCCAGGCGGCGGGGATCACCGATTCCTGCCGCCTGGAACGGGCCGAAAATGTGCCACATAGAAGCCAAAAATGGGGTGTGCGGAGGCCAAAAACGCAATGCACGGAGGCCAAAATGCAATGCGCGGAGGCGGCAATCGGCAGTGATGTGCTGTGGCGATCCCAGCAGCCTGGAATGGGTCTAAAACAGAGCGTGCGGAGGCCAAAAATGCAACATGTGGAGGCGGCGATGGGCTGTGGCAATCCCCACAGCCTGGAACAGCTGATTGGCAGTATTCTGGGAGGCCGATCCAACCGCCAATCAGCTGCTCATGCTGAATCAGGCTGCGATAACGTGCTGAAGCTGACCAGGCTGTTTGCTGTTTGCTGCAAGGATGCTAGCCAGATGAATACCAATGGATGCTGGTAGGCAGAGGCAGAATTTTTTTTTCTTGTTTTCCTACCCAAAAACTAATGTGCATCTTATACTCCAGAGCGTCTTATACTCCGAAAAATACGGGTAATAATAGCAAAAAATAAAAAAATAGCAAGACAACTTATTTTGGAGTGAGCATATTTAAAATACAAGGAATTTTCATTAGGGAGAAATAAACAGTGAAGATTTCTAGTCAGATAACTCATATATAAAACTTCTACTCTTGCATTGCTATTTAGCTACAATATACACCCATGCATTTATACTTACTTAGAAATTAGGATTCTAAAATTTTAATTTTTCACTCAGGTTGATGGTAGCTTGCATTAGATATTCAACATGAATAATTTTATTTCTTTATATATTTATATCTAGATTTATATCTAGATCCTGGCTTTGACAAAAAGGCCCTTTTCATCCACACAAGCAGGGCCAGCTATACTAGGTATTGGTTAAGGGCAACAAATTTGAAATGACTTGTTAAAAAACTCAATAAAACAAAGCAGTAGCAGCATACTCTGTGGGTCACTGTGCCCACTCATTGGTTAAATATAATTATGCAGAATTGTTGCCATATGACAACAATGGGTACTGATGTAATTAAAACTACTTGGTAGGAAATAGGGTAAAAATATCCAAGAGGAAAAAAAATTCTACAGGGCTGAAAATCCTAAGCTCAAAAACCTGAAGAAGAAAAAAGCAATAGGACACGTTTTAAAAATTCCTAACAAAATTGGAATAATCAAACCATAAGGGGTGCCAGAATTTAATTTTGCCTAGGGTGCCAGTATGTTTAGAACTGGCTCTACACACATGGCTATTAAATCTGCGTATGATTGCTGCTGGCATTAGAAGATGAATGTGTGTTTTGTGTAGGTGTGGGTGTGGGTGAGAGAGAGAAAGAGGGAGGGAGGGAGAGAGGCAGGGAGAGAGATTCTCTACCCCTATGCAATATATATGCTCCTCAAAAATATGTTATAGAATGTTTAGTATTCTTCAGAATAACAGGGGGGGGGAGGAATTGAATCTAATGATGCTTCCTCTAGAAGTGAAAGTGCTGGGTCTTTCTTCAATGAAGAATTTTCCTTTGAATTTAATCCACAGGAAACCCATATTGTATTATTAACTTATGACATATGGCTACTTATGACAAAATAGTCATTGCATTGATTTAAGAAATGTACTGCATGTATTTTGGTGGTCTAATTATTATCACATTTTTCTCAGTCCTTTCACTTTCTCTTTATCTCTTTATCTATGTCTTTAGATGCTTTAGACATGTAGCTGGGCAGCTGCATTGCCTAACTGCACATATTTTAGTGTTTAGGTTTACATCCACTTTACATAGTTGTTATCTGAATTCAGACAGGCTACATTTTCACTCAGATTTCATTTATAATTTCAACAACATTTCTTTCTGGGTGGTCACAACAAAACTGAAATGTTATCAGTGATTCATTTGTCTGCTAATGATTTTGACTGATTTTCTATTTGTTTGGCATTTTGCTATCTTGAATAAGCAGTGTCATTTACAAACTTGTGCTGTAAATGATTCTAGCAATAAATGATGACTATTACTTAGCATGTAGATATGGCATGAACACTACCTGTTGTTTCCCAGTTTCCTTACCAATCCTTAGTAAAACCTTACTCCTTCCACCACATAACTAAGGTTTAATTTAGCAATTTCTTGAGAGACTTAGTTTAAAAGCTTTCTGAAAATCCAATCATACAGTGCCTGTAAATACCTGTAATGACATTGTAATTGTTCATCAATAGTTGTACTTTGTTAATATTCATAGGCAATTCTTTAAAAATGCTATAATATTCTGGATAAACCAAAGATGCCTAGGAAACCATTCAAACTATGTTTTAATAAATTATGCCATCTGCTTATTAGAAACATATATACTGTAGAATGGCTAAGTCACCATTGTTATGGTTTCATACCATACCATACCATACCATACCATACCATACCATACCATACCATACCATACCATACCATACCACTATTTCAGCATTAGATAAAGGAACGATACCATATCTTAGAAAATTGTATCAAATGAATTAAATGGAATTCTGATTCAGGGCCAAATCAAGATATACTGCTAAGAGTGGCAGAAGTCACATTTCTATCTATATATAAAAATAAGTTTTGCTGATAGTTTTATCTTATTTCAGATTGACACTTGAGAGCAGCATGTTAGTTTAACAAATACATCATAGGCTGTATTGTCCTTCACTGTTTCCTCCAAGGATTGTGGAGAGGGAACCAATGCTAGGGAGCTACTTCTAGGTCTGCTGCTTAAAATAGCTCCCTCCCTTTGGATAACAGAAGGGAAAAGAGAAATCAATTACTGATTACTCTTACTGAAAAACAAAAAATAAACATGGCATGAAAACAACTTTAGTAAAGGGGAGGGAAACCCCTCTGAGGAATGAACAGAGGGAAATAAAAGGGGAAGTGAGCAGTTTTTAGAATAGTACAAATGTTGCACTTCATATGCTCAACTTCCTTTTTTACAGTTTTCATTTTGTATGTGTGTATGTATATGTGTCTCTGTGCATGTGTTTGTGTATGTAAATTTTGATATACATGATCTATATTTTGCTACATATTTATGTTTATAACCAAAGCAACATGAACATATCCTATCCTAGATTAAGATTTTTTATGTGCGAGACCCAAAGTCACATTTTCTTACCCACTGACAGAACCCGCTAATCCATAAAAGCAATAAAAATCAAGGCATCATAAACACAAATTAGAATTCGTGAAGAGTGATCAGCAAGATGCAGGAATGAAGCAAGAAATTTCCCCAGTTTGATTATAAACCAGCAACCATCAAATGGGAGCATTATTTTGATATAAGGACTGGCAAACAAATGTACTAGCTCCACTGCTAGGAATAGGCTGTTCAGATAACAGAATTTAACCAGATTGATAGACATGATTAATAGAAGCTCTGGAGCATCTATAACGCAAATCAGTGGAATAATTCTGGTTCACATAAAGACTTCATACTGTATGTTGGATGCATTTGCGTAACTTCACTGGACCAGGCTGCCTATTTCTTAATTTAAAACACTAGATACATATAAAATGAAAATCCAAGGAAGAAACACTGATCTCCTTGTCTATGGAGATTCTCAGTCATCCAGGTCATGGATGTCCCAATGATGCTTTTTCAAAAGGCAACTTGACTTTGTTTTCCTTGAAGACATTTTGCTCCTTATCCAAGAACTGACTGAGCTGAAGAGGCTTCTTGGATAAGAAGCAAAATGTCTTCAAGGAAAACAAAGTCCAGTTGCCTTTGGAAAAAACACCTTTGGTACTCTGATATCTGTGAAGTTTCTGAAAGATGCCTAATATCCTTGTTTTACTGGGATACTATGGCAGTAATTTACTCAGTATCTAGGTATGTTTTTAGATCTGTTATTCTGATTTACCTATTTTCAGGACTCAAGCAAGTTAAAAACTGCTACTACTGCCAATCATTATTCAGTGAATTAATGGAAATTCTAAAGAGATAGGAGGAATTAGAGTAAAAATGTATGGTTTTATTAATCTGGTTACAAAGTACCTGGATCTTAAAACCATATTATGCCCGATTGTGTACATTTCTTCTACACTTGACCTACAAGTGAAATGTTTAATAGATTTAGTTTTGTATTCTAAAATATACCATACAGAAATAGGCAGGACCATGCTCCCTCTTCCCACCATTGCTTTGCCCCTTATCACTTTCCTGATTTTTAGAAGCTTTGGTGACCAGATTCAAAATCATAAGGAAGGTATGCAAACTCCTGTCATCAGAAGTACAGTAAAACCTCGGTAAAGTAGACTTGCATTTCATAGATGCAAAGTACAATGTACAATTTTTTTGTACGGAGTCCACCCATATTTAATGGGCTACTATGTGCTAATAGATTAACATTTGCCCATTAAATCAAGGTTTAACCCAAACAACACAATTTGTATCAATTAAATCATCCACAAATAACATAAATTCAGATTTAACAGACATTTGGATTTAATGGACGTTCTCCTTCCTTCCTAAATGATCTATAAAATCAAGAATTAACTACTTTTTAACAATATATGGACTGTGCAAAGAGAGAGACTAATAAAAAAAAATATGACAAGTCTTGGGCCAGGGGCCATGACTCCACTTTCCCAGCTTCATTTGCTGTTACTAGCATTATGTAGAGATATTTTTGTCCTTAATTTCATTTAGAATACTTGTGTGTTTTATTTGAATATCTCTTTCTTGTTAATATTGTACCAGTATATAAAAATAAACTTTCAAAACAGCGAAACTCAAGATTGGAAGGGAGGAAATTGTTTCTAAAAAGCTGCCCAATTTCTTCAATTTACTGTTCACAAGTTTATAGAAATCATAACTATTATAAAAAGATAAGGGGCACAGTCAATATGAATTAGCACAAAAGCATTATAAGTGCAGGAGCTTGATGCTAAATTGATGCTGACTTTTTTCCTCTGTATAGATAACAGATTAGCAATTAAGAATAAGAAAGAAGGAAGAATTTGTGACTTTTGACAATTATTGTTGAAGAGGAGGAAAAAAATAACAATTGCCAAAAAAATCACAAGGTGTGACATGTTACCTGGCTATGACAAAGAGCACACAACTGACACCCAAGTAAGCCAGCAGAATATACATCCAGATATCAGGGGAGAGAGGATTCAGGAAGGAGAAGACACCCGGGTTTGTACCATTGGGCTTGTGGTACAAAATACTTATTCCGAGAGTCATAAAGGGCTTGGAAAAGTCGATGACCGTCTCTCGAACATACGTAATTGCCAGGGGTGCAACTGCAAGGTCAGCTTTCTGTTTGCAAAAAAAAATGCAAGAGACAGAGACAGACAGAGGGAAAGGGAGAGAGTGAAAGAGAGAGAGAAAGAGAAAGAGAGAGAAAGAGACACAGAGAGAATAGATGGTAAGTCAAAAGCAGTAGGAAGAAGTAGGCAAACAAATTAAACAAGACTTTACATTTGGAAATCTGTCTTGGTACCAAGTACGCTGAAATTTAAAACCCTGCTTTTGCTCCTTCTCCTCTTCCTCCTCTGATAAAATGGTCAACATTTACGGTTACTCTTCCCTGAAGAGTTCTGAACATAAGTGTTGACAAATGAAGTTAACACTCCAGAGAAAAATACATAGGAAAAATATTATATGTGGAATTATTTCTACTGTTTCATACTACACATGAATTTTGATTCTTTTGTTTTTTTAAACAAATATATGTTGGAAAACCATCTCAGAAATATAAGGTGTGATAAATTTATATGCTGATAGTTTTATTAAACTTAAGCTTTATTCTGTTGTGATTTTTCTGTCTCCCCTCTTAGGCATGCCTAGGTCAAGACCTTTCTTTTTGTACCTAACTAGCTAAAATCAGCCTCAGGAAGCATGTCATGTCATCTGAGATGAAACATGTAGGATACATTAACCTTCATGCAATAATTGTTGAACATATTGGTTATTTTGGAAAAAAAATATTATTCTTTTATAGGTTAGTTGGGCAAGATATTGGTTTTATTTATTGGATGAGTACAATGTTTTGATTATATTTTTAGTATGCAGTAAATTGCTTTTATTTGATTCTTTCTAAGCCTCTGATACGGCAACTCAAGGTCAAAATAGAAAAGAATGCTCCAAATCATAAGAATATTTTCAAAAATTCTTCTATCAGAAATCTGTATATATGGCAAAACTTGTGTTTGAAGATAAATGGGAAAGCTCATGAAAATATCTTTTAAAAATAAGAATTATGTGGGTTATATTCCCAAAACATGGGTTTGAGGAAAGATAAGTAACACTGTGATAAGAAAACTAATATACTCAATGAACTATAAGCCAGACAGCTCGAGCTCCCTCATCTTGCACTGAAACAATATTCTAATGTAAATATATAAAATTAGCACTAATAGGCTCAATATTTATGAAAATTAATAATTTTAAAGCAAATGGATTGCAGCCCATGGCCTGTGTCTTATGCCCTGTCTTGATGGTGTATACTTGATGGTGGGCTGATGGGGGGCTATGTTTGACTTGATGAGTAACAAATTTGAAACAGAAAATATGTCAAACTTTATCCAGATTATGAAGGATTATCACAACATTTTGGTGAAGTTCTGCCATTTTTACTTTAAAATATGTCTATTTATAATTTAAAATATGATACCATCTTGATCCATATGAATGTTTTTCAGGGCCACTCATTCTCTACAAAATATAAATGACAAAGATTTTCTCTGTGTATCAGATAATATTTTTCACCCGACAGTTAATTACTTTGAATCACATCCTTGCTGACATTTTGATTTAGACCTCTGTTACCATGCACAATACATGGCAAGTTATAGTGTCTGCAGCCTCAAAATATATTTAAAAAATAGCTTGTGTTCTGACTTAATAAGCCCTCTTCTTTTAAGAACAATGATTAGTTGCACGTAACTCTACATAAATTGCCACATCCTGTCTTTTTTTTTAAAAAAAAGGTAATGAAAATATACTGGAAATACAGGAAGGGTGAACAATCCCTTGTCACTATGAAGCTCCCACTGCCTCATTTGTATTCTTTAGCAGTGACATCTTTCAGTTGCCCATCCCTCTTTTGGAGACTAATTTCACACATCACTCTAAGCCATGGTTTTTAAATTAGGGAGTGTTGATCAAGTCATAGTTCACAAATGAGCTCCATATTGCTCCAAAATTTAAGTATAACATTTATCTGCTCTTGCGTTCTGCCAAGTTTAATGTTAAGGCTTTTAAAGAATGTATGCAATATAGACTTTTCCCAATTTACATACAGAAATGTTGGCAGAGCTTTATTGGTCCATTGCTCTATTTGTACTTAAAGTTCATCATACAACCAGGTGATATAATGTTCTTATCTACATTATCCCAAGTCAATGTACACATATTAAAGCCTAAATACCAGAAGTAGAATAAATGCAGAGTAATTCATTCCCTAATTCGAATTTAAGGAAGATTTGACAGCTTGGCAGGAATGGAATAGTTTGAAGAGAAGCCTTGGTTTTTTTACGAAAAGTATTTCTAAGGCAGTTCTGTGAACTCTATGCTCTATTATGGACCATACAAACTATGTATGGCTTCCAGGGAAAGAAAGAGTAGTTGAGTGATATTTTGCACACTATTATGATAAATATTGGAGGGTTCACTAATATTCTAGAAGGGCATGTTCGTAGATGTGGGGGAGGGAGCAAAAAACCAAAGAGAGCTTTAATGTACCCATTCACCACATTTTCATTCTTAAATCCTTTGTTGATCACAGTTCATGTTATAAACTATTCCCTGGGATGATAAATCTGTGATTTTCTTTTTTAAAAAAATATATAAAAAACAAAGCAGAAAGGAAAAATTGTTGATGCAGTTAAACAAGTAAATTACCAGCAGATCATGGCATGCATATATTAAAGCTTATCAGAATGTGTAATATTTAGTTGTTCAATATGACTTGAATAAGGAAAACAAGCATTACTCTGTAATGGCTTATGCTGCAACTCTACTAATGTTTAATTGAACATCAGTGTACAGAATTAAAAGAAAACCAAATGAATGCCATCTATTCTAAATAGTTTCCACCACCACCACCACCACCACCACCACCACCACCACCCCGCTTTCATTTTGCTATGCAACTCTGTGTACAGGAATAAATTCTAGCTATGGAGCTTTTATTTGTTTTGCATAAAGATGTGTAAACTAATCATTTAGATGCAATTTGAAATCAGCACAGGGAGGCAAAAATAAGCCCATCTGCCATCTAACTTGACTTTGACCCCGTATTTTGCTCAAAGCTAATAAGAAATATAAAAATCTAAAATTATGCCCATTTTACTAGTTTAGGGAAGTTACGTTTACTTAAGCTGAAAGGACTAAGATAAATTTATTGCATTTATTCAGTCAATATGTCAATAAAAACCATATGCATAAAATACTAACTAGAAAACAAGATTTATATGTCCTTGGCAGAAACTACAATACTATCTTAATCCATTTGCTCTACTAATGAACACTAATCTAGGGTCAATTGACACTGCGACATTCCTTCACATGTAGGAATAAATGGAAAAACAAATACTGAGAGCAGGTCTCTATAGTCAACTCTATCAGTTACTGAAAAAAATGCAGGTGAAATCATGGAATTTACTCTATGAGGGTTTCTGTTATTTTCATTCATTTGCCAGCAGTGTGCGTCAGTAAGTGCTTCTTTGAATTCTCATAACTCGTGCTGTAGTCCTCAGTGATAGTATCTAACCAGCACTCTTTTCAAATTACTTTTGATTTTTCCAGACATCAAAACTGCATACAATTATTTTCACCTGCCCATTCTTTGTTTAAAAATATTTAAATTTCAGCTTCATGGTTAGTTCTTACAGCGAGGACTGCTTTACATCATCTGTTATTGGATTATTTTTATTTCAGTAGAAGGTCTTCTCAACCACTTTTTTCCAACAGCATAATTCAAAGGCAACAATTTTCTGATGGTCCAGCTTTCATTGCTATATGTTACAACTGGGAAAACCACCGTCTTGACAATATGAACCTTTGTTGTCAGTATAACAAGTTCCCTAGTCAAGGTAAACCTGTGTTGCAAATTATCCAAAGGGAGTTCAGATCACTATGTAGTACATACTGCTATATCTGTGAATCATGATGTCTGATACTGGACTGAGAACCCAACATGGAGTTTCTGTGTATTCTCACTAATAAGTAATGGTAAAGCTAAATGTCTATGGAGATTCTCAGTTATCCAGGTCATGGTTGTCCCAAAGGTGCTTTTTTTCAAGAGGCAACTGGACTTTCTGGTTTTTCTTTTAAGACATTTTGCTTCTCATGAAGCTTCATCAGTTCTGACTGGATGGTGGGGAATGGAAGGATTTATACTCCTTGCAGACAGCTGGACATTTGTATTCTTTTAGTGGGTCATTAAGATCACCTGGAGGTTTATCTGTGTCATCAGGGTCACCTGAGTGGTGCAAATTGGTGTGGATCAATAGTTCCAAGAAGGCTCAACAACAATTTGCACCACTCAGGTGACCCTGATGACACAGATAAACCTCCAGGTGACCTTAACGACCCACTAAAAGAATGCAAATGTCCAGCTGTCTGCAAGGAGTATAAATCCTTCCATTCCCCATCATCCAGTCAGAGCTGAAGAAGCTTCTTGGATGAGAAGCAAAATGTCTTCAAAGAAAAACCAGAAAGTCCAGTTGCCTCTTGAAAAAAAAGCACCTTTGGGATAATGGTAAAGCTAATTTATTTAATTATTCGTATCCTGCCTTTATTATTTTCACAAACAACTCAAGGCAGCAAACATATTCAACACATCTCCCTTATCCTTTTTTCCCCACCACAACCACCACAACCCTGTGAGGTGAGTTGGGCTGAAAAAGGGTGAGTGGCAGGGGTGAAATTCAGCAGGTTCTGACAGGTTCTGGAAAACCGGTAGCGGAAATTTTGAGTAGTTCGGATAACCGGCAAATACCACCTCTGGCTGGTCCCAGAGTGGGGAAGGAATGGGGATTTTGCAGTATCCTTCCCCTGGAGTGGGGTGGGAATGGAGATTTTGCAGTACCCTTCCCCTGCCACGCCCACCAAGCCACGCCCACAGAACCGGCAGGGAAAAATTTTGAATTTCACCCCTGGTGAGTGGCTCAAGATCACCCAGATGGCTTTCATGGCTAAGGTAGGTCTTGAACTCACACTCTCTTACTTTCTAGCCTGGTACCTTAACCACTAGACCAAGGATCCCCAACCCTTGGTCCATGGACCTACATCAGTCCATGGCATGCCAGCAACCAGGTCACACAAACAAGCAAACCCCATCTGCAGGATGCAGGCAGCATGCAAAACCACGTCCCCTCTGGTCCGTGGAAAAACCTTTCTCCACAGAACTAGTCCCTGGTGCCCAAACAGTTAGGGGCTGCTGCCCTGGACCAAACTGGCTCTATAATAGCTTATTCAGGAAAAGAACCCAGTTTCCTTCCTTTATATCTATTTGGGATTACAAAATATAGGTTTAGGTTTTGCTTAGCCCACTTTCTTAACAAAGTGAATGACATTGGCAACATTAGGACGTCCATACATATCTATAAACTCAGTGATATTTCCCATTATGACCGTAATCTTTACACAGCAGTAGGTTCCACTACAATAGTTTCAATATGACTTGCTATCAAAACTGTTATAATAGCTAAAGATCTGGCTATATACTAAGAAATTCTGCACAGAATAACCATATGATATGTTTGCTGCCAGTAGCTACCACAAAGAAATCCATTGCTATATAAAGGGGGGGGGGGGAAATTGTTCAAATATTGAAAACATGAAACAGATTGTTTCAATTGCTATTTTGGAGAGTTAGAAATACCAAATATTTTCCTATTGTTTTAAGGGCCCTAGGCTATTCCATTGCAGACTGCAATTTTTAAAATCTATTTATTCATATCATTCTTTTAACCCGCTTTTATTATTTTTATAAATAACTCAAGGTGGCAGACAGAAAGTAACTGGCCAAAGTCACCCAGCTGGTTTCATGCCTAAGGCAGGACTACAATTCACAGTCTACTGTTTCTGGCCTGGTATCTTAACCACTAGACCAAACTGCCTCTTACAACTTACCAACTTGAGTGAAAACTAGTCTCTTATAAGCACCTTAACATATCCCCCATCTCCTATTTAAGTACAGATTAGTCTGATTTCATCTATTGATAGGATGACTTGCTATTTATATAGCTAAAAAATACCATTAATCTTTTAAAAAAGTTTTTTTTTCAGATTAAGCTAATTTAGAAAAATATAAACAATTTAAATGTGTTTCCAAATTACTTTAATTGTTAGTGTAAAGTTATTAAAATTGTTTAAATATACAGAATAACACCATACAATAACTGGTAACTGGTCTCATGAGTCCAGAATTATCAACCATGTATTTGTGTTTTTAGTAATTCAGCAGAGGGTGGGTTGTTGTTGTTTTTGCAGTATTCAGTATTTTGCTGTATTCAATCGCATTAGAAATAAGTTAATGATGTATAAAATGAGAATGAACGCAATCTTAAAAGGTTATTTTGCTGTACTTCAGGTATTCTCTTACCAATACTTACTAAATAATCATGCTTGGAACTTTAATATAATGAAAGAAAAAGGCTATATAAAGAAGCATTTAGATATCCATAAATCAGCATCTTAATGAAAAATATAAGTATCTATCTAATCTAGTAAATAAGAACAATGGTTAAATTCACAGACTTGTAACAATTAAACCAGCAATGGTCTGGCTGATGCAGCAGAGGTGTTACATGCGCCATCCTAGGGGAGCCCAAGATTATCCGTGCAGCCACATTCTGTACCAGCTGAAGCTTTCAGTTACTTTTCAAGGATAGGCCCATGTACAGCATGTTACAATAGTCCACGCAGGAAATGACTAAGGTAAGAGTGACTGACAGAAGAGCCTTCCTATCCAGGAAGGGATATAAAAGTCACATTATACAAAGCTAAGCAAAGGCTTTCCCAGCTACAGCTGCCGCCTGCTTTTTGAGTCATAAGTCCTGTCCAAGAGACCCCAAATTAGTGCAACAGTCAACTGTTTATGATAGCCCCAATCTTTCTTGGAGGAAATTTTCAGAAGATGATGGTGGCTGGTTTTTGTTAACAAATAACTACAGGCTTGCAGTGTTTTTTGGGAATCCATCCTGCTGTTAAGGTTTATGCAGAGTTTTGGAGTTTGGCACCATCAATATGTTTATGACGCCCAACTCAGGCAGTTTCATAATGAACAATGAAGCCCAATCTAAGCCATTCTTTGCCTTGCTCAGAATTTGCATCTTCCATTCCTGTGTCTACACATCCATAGAAATTGACAAAATACTTGCACATGATTCTTCTCAGTAATGTTGGGATTTTCTTGGAATAATATAGTCAATAGTGACTTTGGTTCTAGCTTGCAAACTAGCCAGCAACATAATTGGCAGAAAAGCAGCATATATGCATTAAAATCATTGGTTTTCAATTAACTAATATAAATTGATATAGTAAGCAAATCTCTTTTGGCATATTTATTTTTTTTAAAAAACCAGAATGTCAGCTCCGGCGAGCCCATTGGCCCAGAGCTGCCATTCCGGGGGAGGGGGGAGTGGCAAAACGCTATGCCTGTCAGCTGGAAGCGTCTGCAAGCAGCGGAGAGCCGGGATCGCCATCAAAGCCTGCAGGCATGCCCCCATCAGCTGTGGAACAGAGGAAGCAGCAGCGGTGGTCTCCGTGCCATTTGGGATCACCGCCAATGCCAGCAGACACGCCCCATCAGCTGTAGCACGGCGGCAGCCGCGTGGGGAATCCCCGTGCCAGGGATGGGAGCACTATTCACCAACTGATGATTTCTACCACATTCTGGGGAGACTGGCCAGGGCCAGACTGGGACAACAGGGGCCAGTCAGGGGCCCTGGGTCACAGAAGCCCTTCACACCATATTCCCCCCTCACTCCATCAGGGATCCATTTCACCAGTGGCGTGAGAGGTGGATTTCTGACGATGAGTGGAGCTTCCCACCGCGGTAGGAAGCCAGACATTGAAGTGCTGCAGGAGATGTTTGGGGCAGTGGGCTTCCGAGATCCTGGGCAACGCGGTGGTTGGAGAGATGTTGCGGCAGGCTCCCCTCCACAGGGTATCCGATGGCCAGGGGATGATGTTGGACGGTCCTGGGTAATTGGCTCAGGGCGGCTGTATGGTACTGAAGGAGCACCAACGGCAGGAGCCCAACATCCAGGGCTGTGGGTACTCCAAGCCACTAGGGTCCCCAGCGGGCAGCAAGCAGGGGGGGAAGGCTATGGACCCCACACCCCCTTTTCCCAATGGAGGTTCCCAGTGGGCTATGGACCTGGAGTGATAGAACGCTGGGACCAACTGGCAGTGAGGGCGACATTTGACGGGAGCCCAGGCAAAGTGGCCCTATTCCTAGGCCAGGTATTGAATCACATGGACCGTTATGGCCATTTGTATATGTCGCAGTGGGACATGGTGATGGCCGTGGCGGCAGTGATGGACAGAGAGACTGCTGACTGGGTGGCAGACCTGTATGGGACCATGCCATGGAACTCGGTGACTTTGGACTGTTCCTGGTGGCATTGTTCCTGAAGATACCACCAGAACCCAGCAGGCTGAAGCAGAACTGTTGCTTGTGTGGCAACGAGGGAGGCCAGTGGCCGAATACATTGGAGAGTTCTGGCGCCTGGCTGGCAAAGTGAGGGGATGGCCAGAGAGATTGGTGATGCACCATTTTAAGGCCAGTCTGGACAGGACCCTTCGCCGGGCTTGTATGTGTAGGAGGTTGCCACCGAGACTGGTTGCCTGGTTCCAGGCCACTACAGAATTGGCTGTTGAGTTTCGCGAGGAGAGGCCAGGTGGGGAGTGGGGCACCTGGTGACAGAGACCGCCTCAGATGTGTCCTCCCACTTTTACTCCAAAAGGCACGCCACCCACGGCGGTCCCTACAGTGAAATCCTGTAGAGCTGAGGTGGCGCAGTGGTTAGAGTGCAGCACTGCAGGCTACTTCAGCTGACTGCTAGCTGCAGTTCGGCAGTTCAAATCTCACCGGCTCAAGGTTGACTCAGCCTTCCATCCTTCCGAGGTGGGTAAAATGAGGACCCAGATTGTTGGGGGCAATATGCTAACTCTGTAAACCGCTTAGAGAGGGCTGTAAAGCACTATGAAGTGGTATATAAGTCTAAGTGCTATTGCTATCTCCATCCCTGATGGCACCCGGACAGGCAACATCCACCCGGCCACCCATCATTTCTTTTTGCTGTGGGAGACCAGGACATAGAGAGGCAGAGTGCCCCGATCCTGGCCCCAAAGCATCCGTGAGTACGCTGAGCCCCAAGAAGGGGACGGCCAGGAAGAGCGTGAGGGTCAGCCAGGAGAAGTCTCGCAGGGCAAGTCAATTAATCCCTGCACCTGTCGAAGCCAGCTCACCGGGGGAAATGCCTGAGACCAGTGGCAGCAACGGGGAGGAGGACTTCGACCCAATGGTAAGCAAGCCAATCAAACCGTTTGTGATACCTGTGGTAGTGGAAGCAGCTAGGTGACGAAACTGTACAGCTCTGATCGATTCAGGGTGCACTCGCTGCCTCATGAATGCTACCATCGCCGATAGTCTAGGTGTGGGCCTCAGGAAGTTGGCTAAGCCGATCCATTTTGAGCAGATGGATGGGTCATTGTTGGGGGGGTCAACCGGCCATGCATGTGACTAAGCGCGTAGTATTGCACATAGGCCCACATCAGGAGACTTGTAGTGTTTATAGTGGTTCCAAACATCACAGAAGAGATTGTGTTAGGCCTGGCGTGGTTGGATAAATGAGGTCCCACGATATGGTGGGGTGGTAGCAGTAGGCATCTGAGGATAGGGCTCAGCCCTGACCCACCACTACATGAGGCATGAACCCCAGCCCTGGGCCCAGGGGGGGGGAAATGCAGCCTACTGCAACCTCGGTACGAACAGCTAGGGAGGAACAGTTCTCTCGGGTGTATGCAGACCTTAAGGATATCTTTAGTGAGAAGGAGTGCAATATCTTGCCCCCTCACCGGCCCACGGATTGTGCCGTGGAGCTTCTTCCGGGAGCTAAACTACCAAAGCCCAGGATGTATTCTATGACACCGCAAGAGCTAGCCGAGATGAGGGCGTACATAGAAAAGAATTTACAAAGAGGTTTTATCCAGCCAGCGAGGTCCAGGGTTGCGGCACCCATGCTGTTCAGGGAGAAAAAAGACGGTGGGTTACGCCTTTGTGTGGACTTCCGGGGCATCAATGCCATCTGTGTAGAACAGCTCTACCCTCTCCTGTTGATGAAGGACATGTTAGCCCGGTTGGCAGAAGGACGTGTATTCACAAAACTAGATCTCAGGGAGGCGTACTATAGAGTTCGCATTCAGGCTGGTGATGAATGGAAGACGGCCTTCAATTGTCCCCTAGGCAGTTACCAGTTCCGGGTGATGCCCTTTGGTTTGCAAGGAGCCCCGGCTGTATTCATGCAGCTAATTAACCAGGTGCTGCATGAGCATTTGTACCAAGGGGTTCTCGTCTATTTAGCCGATATTCTTATTTACACCAAAACAATGGAGGAACACGTAGACCTAGTGTGTCAAGTGCTGCAAAAACTGTTGAAGGCGCACCTGTATATTAAACTGTCAAAATGCACATTCCACCGGACACAACTGGATTACCTTGGGTTCCGTATTTCACCCAGGGGGGTGGAGATGGACCCCGGAAAGGTGAATGCGATGTTAGACTGCCAGGCCCTGCAAACTTGCAAGCAATTGCAGAGTTTTTTTAGGGTTCGCCATTTTCTATCGCCAATTTATCCCCTCCTTTGCCCAAGTGGCCCTTCCACTCACCGATCTTTTACATACAAAACATCTTACAAAAAAACTCCGACCGGGAAGTCCGGTGGTGTGGACGGCAGCGTGTCAGCAAGCGTTTGAACGTCTAAAGTCTTTATTCGCCCAAAAACCAGTCCTTAAACATCCAGAACACACCAAAACATTCATAGTTCAGGCGGATGCCAGTGATGTGACAGTGGCCGCCATCCTGTTGCAAAAGAATGATGAGGGGGTCCTGCAACCGTGTGCGTACACGTCAAGGAAGTTGACAGGGACCGAGCGCAACTGGCCTATATGGGAGAAGGAGGCATTTGCAGTCAGGTGGGCTCTGTTGATGTGGCAACACTTCTTGTGGACAGACCACAAGAACCTGGAGGCCCTCCAGGCCCCACAGTGACTGTCGCCGAAACAAGTGAGGTGGGCCTTATACTTCCGACGATTCAAATTCCAGTTAAAATATATTCCGGGTGGTAAGAACTTTTTGGCCGACGCCCTTTCTCGTAAACCGCAATATGACTATAAAAGGGAAAACATAGTGCAGGCTATCATTCCAACATCCCAGCCTAGGGTATTGGCCACTCAACAGGCCCCACCGGTGCCAACCCCAAATGCCTAGGTGGAAGACATACCTAAGGCGATTTTGGCAGCGCTGCCAACAGACCAATGGTACCTTGAGAACCGGGAGTTGTTAACACAATGAGAGGGGTTTGCCTGGTCAAAATTGTACGTACCTAGTATGGTACGGGTCCCTGTGCTGCGGCGCTGCCATGACGTTCAAGCAGCTGGCCATTTTGGCTTTCTAAAAACTTTGCATCTGGCCAAACGACAGTTCTGGTGGCTTCACATGAAGAAGGACATAGAGGAGTATGTGAGGAGTTGTGTTGTCTGTACGACCATGAAGGCCTGGCCTGGCCAGCCTCCTGGTCTCCTACAACCAGTGGCAGATCCGGTTCATCCATGGGAGCAGATAGCTATGGACTTCGTAGCAGACTTACCAGACAGTCGAGGGAACAAGGTCATTTGGACAGTAATAGACCTATTTTCTAAACAGGCCCATTTTGTGGCGTGCACCGGCCTTCCGTCTGCTAGGAGGCTTGCACAATTGTTTATTACTCATGTATATAAACTCCATGGCATACCCAAATGGATTATTTCCGACAGGGGAGTGCAGTTCACTGCCCAGTTCTGGTGCAGGTTTGTGACTATGGTGGGGTCTTCGCAAGGACTTAGTATAGCATTCCACCCCGCGACCAATGGTGCTGCAGAGAGAACAAACACGAATGGAATGCTATCTGAGGTGTTACGTCCAGCACCAACAGACCGACTGGGCTGACCTCCTTCCCTTTGCCAAAGTCGCATATAATAATGTGGTGCACAAAAGCACGGGGTTTACACCTTACCACATAGCTACAGGGGGGAGTGTGTTCCAATTCCGGAGTGTCCCCGGGTACCCCCAGGTGATATGGACTTGCAGGAGTGGATAGCCCGGATGTAAAACATATGGAAAGTGGTGAGAGACGCACTGCGTCACTCCTTCTCTGTCTCCAAAAAACATGCGGATAAGAGGCGGAAGCCGCAAGCACCATTACATGTGGGTCAGAAGGTATACCTCTCCACTAAGTATCTCAATCTACCATTGCCATGTAAGAAACTCGGCCCCAAATTGATTGGCCCTTTTCCTATTTTACAGGTTATTGACGCCATCGCAGTGCAACTGAAACTACCCCTCCAATTGGGGAAAACACATCCAGTCTTCCACTGCAGTCTGCTCCGGCCCGTCCAGGCAGCAAATATCAGAGGGAGCCCCATACAGCCACCAAACTCCATCACCGTGGGTGGAGAAAGACACTATGAAGTGCAAGATGTATTGGATACTAGATGGCACAGAGGACATTTACAATACCTTCTCTTGTGGAAGGGTTATCCCGTCAGAGGCATCATGGGTTCACAGTGAGGACTGTAGAGCGCCATGGCTAATAGCGAGATTCCACCGCAGACATCCTGCAAAACTGGGAGGAGACCATCTTTCGGCTCCTAACTAACTATATATTTTGTCTCCCCAGGTGCGGTCTCTGTGGTAGAGGGGTCGCATGTCAGCTCCAGTGAGCCCATCGGCCCAGAGCTGCCATTCAGGGGGGGGAGTGGCGAAACGCTGTGCCTGTCAGCTGGGAGTGTCTGCAAGCAGCGGAGAGCTGGGAAGCTGGCCCCCATCAGCTGTGGAGCATAGGCAGCCGCGGGGGTGGTCTCTGCACCATTTGGGATCACCGCCAATGCCAGCAGACACACCCCATCAGCTGTAGCACAGCAGCAGCTGCGTGGGGAATCCCTGTGCCAGGGATGGGAGCACTATTCACCAACTGATGATTTCCCTTCCCAACTGAACTGATTGCAAAATGCCAGGAACCCTGAGGACGGCTTCCCCTGAGCGTTTGCCTGTGTGCTGGGCGCGGTTCGGCTTTACTTACTTATATGCACTCTGGGTCACGTGGTGCTGGGGGGAAGTGCACACGAGGGGTGGGAGAGGGTTGCATAAAAGGTGGAGGGGAGCACTGGATGTTAACTCTGACAATCTATTCATTGTCATTGTGCTTTGTTGGTCAGTTCATGACGAAGAAGATAAACTACTTTCAAACCTCATCTGTGTTTGTTTTGTTCCTTTCTCTTCGGAACCTGACACAGAATTTGTATGGATAACTGCAGGTCTTATAAAGTATAACAATACCTACAACTAAAATAAAAAATGTTCCTTTCTATTAACATTCTATGTGCTGCAAGGAAAACAGTGGGAAAGAGATGCAAATAAAACCATAAACAAAGCAGCGTATCAATCTAATATATAAATAGATATTGGCACCAAAGGAACCAGTGATTCATTGACAAACGTGTGACAAAGATTTGTCAGAATGATGAAAGCATAATCACAGTTTTGTGATGCAAGTTCTAACCTTCTTGGGCATTCATCAACATAGACAAGGTCAGGGCTAGCATCACTCTGACTCCCCTTATCCAACTCCTGTCCAAACTCCTGGTAGGCTCACCCTGAATTGTCCGCAAAAGTGCAAATCTTTAACCTAATTCCTGAAATTAGATTTCTCCCAAACTGCATGTCTACTGTGAAATCTAAAAAAAAATATGTTTGGAAACGCTAGACAAATCTCTTCTTTCAACTGACACAGAACTTGATTGTTCAAAATAAATGTACATGATAGTAAGAGACTTTTGAATTCCTCTGAGGACACAGAGGACACAATAATACAATGTTGCACAATAATGCAATGTTAAAACAAAGCTTTGGCTTGTGTACAATGGGTAAATGATACATTAGAGACTGCTTGCCATCACCAAAGTCAATCTAGTAAGGACAAAAACAATTGGCTTGTTTGAGTTATAACAAATAGCACTGAAGATTAAAAAAAGTAAGACTCTGTGATACAATTGGACTATACAATGTAAAAAGTCAGAGTGATCTTTTCTGATGTATTACATATCTATATAATACATTTCCTACATCCAGCCAATGGATATCAGGGCAAGAAGAATAGGAATATCACTGCATTGGCAACTTGAACAAGATTTTTTTTTTTAAGAAAATTTTTTTTTTTTAAATTAGTTCCGAAAGAGAATATGAGGCACTACCACATTTATAAGAGCTGAGGTGGCGCAGTGGTTAGAGTGCAGTACTGCAGGCTACTTCAGCTGACTGCTAGCTGCAGTTCGGCGGTTCAAATCTCACCAGGCTCAAGGTTGACTCAGCCTTCCATCCTTCCGAGGTGGGTAAAATGAGGACCCAGATTGTTAGGGGCAATATGCTGACTCTGTGAACCGCTTAGAGAGGGCTGTAAAGCACTGTAAAGCGGTATATAAGTCTAAGTGCTATATATACCATAGTACTCCAGGATAAAAAAAAATTAAGGTGCCAATGGCTAAAAATTAACAGTTGACTAAAATGTGATCAAGAAAGGACAAGGCTAATGATTTGATTAATTAGCTTTTGGAGATATGTCTTAATAAATTTCCAAAAGCTAACATAAAATGCTTAATTTAATATAATTGATAATGGTTTCCTGTAGAGACAAAGTTCAGGCATAAAGCAATCATGCTAAAACTAATGCTAAATAATTTGTATGGCACAACATACAAACAATCTGAACAGGTAGCCTTTAAAGAGCTAAGACATACAGTGAAAGGAAACAATTATGCACAGCTTGAAAAATACAGTAATAAAATAAGCATTATGAAATAATTTTAAAAAGCAACTAATGTAAAGACAAAATTGAGTACAAAAGCTCAGGTTCTGTTTCAGTTTATATTGATTTTTGAATGTCTGATGCCCATCTAACCAATTACGCCACTTATGGTTAATAGGTGATATAGCTGAGCGATCTATATCAATCCATATTAAACAAACAAAAGCTAAATGGCAAGAAAATAGCTCTGAAAAACATGCTCAGTAGTTATCAATATTAGTGTTAGGTGACGCAGTTCTTTTTTATTATTTCATTCTTACACAAAATTTCGTTTATAGACAGAAGTCGAATGCAATCTTGAGAGAATTCTGTGTTTAACTTCCCCCTTTGTATATATGATGTCTGCATGCATGTTTATTATATTTTATATTTATTATATAATAAATATATAATATATAATATTTACTGTATTGTTATGTTTAATTTATTATATTAAGATTGGCCTGAGGTGAGATGGGTGGCAAACAAATTTAATAAATAAATTATATGCAATATAATTTATATTTTCAGAGTTTTAAATGTACATATTCAGAGCTTTCAAAAGAATCCTGTGGCTGATAGAAACAAAAGCCTCAGCATTAGTGTATGGACTCATCAATTTCGTGCTTCTCATTGTCCATATACTAATGCTGAGAGCGTGAGGAATAAACTAGAGCAAACGTGATTTAAAAGAAATAACACTGGGATGATTCCCATGATGAGATTATAGTAACGGAAGGCTGCATGTTGTTAAAAAAAAAGGACAGAAATAACAGAAAAGCAGGGAGAGTCACAATATATATTAAAAATATACATCCCTGTTAAAATAAGTGGTGAGGCAAATAAAAAACAACACTGTTGTTGGTGTCTCCTCCAGGGAAAGAAGAGATGTGACTAGCCCCTCTCAGAAGCATTCTGCAGATCTTTCAAAAGGGCATGAAATCATAATGTTCATTTGTGAGATGATAACAACCAGAGATAGAGAAACAAACAAATTCTGTATAAAGGGATTTTTTTTTTGAAACATCTTACATTTTTTCCCTTTGCATATAATAATAATTTTGTCTCTTACTATGTTTGAAACCTAATTATTTTACTTGATAGGTCCTAATCCTATCTCAATGGGTCTATTATCTATAACATTACCCTATCGTCTCTATGGTTTCTATTATTTAACTATAGCTCTATAGTTTTCTATTTTGTACTGTGCAGTTCTATGTTTTATAGTCCTTTCCTCTATAATCTGCAACTATGAGTTTTCTGCTGTGGTTCCTGTGCTGTGGCATCTTCCGTTTCTCCCTCCCACCCAAATGTGAGGATGACCTCATTGCTTCTCGACTTCCAAGAGGCCCTCAAGACCTGTTGTGCCAATCAGCCTGGGGTCCCCAGGAGGTGGGTGAACTAGTGAGCTGGCACCATTAGTTTTAACATTCCTTCCTCTATTATTCTTGTTTTAGCAGCTTTTGGAGATTTTAAATGTTTTTTGATATTTATTATTTCAGTTTTGTTGTACACCACCCAAATCCATTTGCTTGTAACATCTATATAAATTAGATAAATAAATAATAAAACTTTATAATAGCATATATAATAGCATTCATAACTTTGGTTTCCTATGGTCTATCTCAAGGGGCTGACAATAACTGAGCCACTTCTAAATGTTATCTGACAGCTCTGTTTTTTCGGTGTTTTCTTTTAATGCTTCAGGCCCTTTGGTTTAGGCGACAGTATCTGCTTTTTGTTTAGGCAACAGTTTCTCCATCAAGGTCATCATTCTTATTCTCTATGCCACTCCTATCAGTTCTTTGGCTCCTTTTTTCCCCCAAAAAACCCAGAAATATTAAGCCGAACTATTATAAGGACCTCACAGCAGGGAAGATGAAGACAAAAGGTATACAAAATAGTAATGCAATCATGAAAATTCCAAGAAGGCAATAAAAAAAAAGAAAAAAAAAAAAAAAAAAAAAAAAAAAAAAAAAAAAAAAAAAAAAAAAAAAAAAAAAGGAATATAGAAAAAGAAACTAAAAAATAGTTTATGAACAATCTGAAATGAAATGTAATAGAAGTGAAATGGAAATGGAAAAGGGGGCATATCATAGTCCCATGATGGTGAACCTATGGTACGCGTGCCACAGGTGGCACGCGTAGCCATATCTGAGGGCACGCGATGCATTGCCTATGTCAGCTCCAGTGCGCATGCGCGCGCTGGCCAGCTGATTTTCAGCCTTGGGGAAGGCCGTTTTCACCCTACCCAGGCTTCAGGAGGCTTCCCTGAATCCTCCGGAGTGCAAAAAACGGCCCAACGGGCAAACTGGAAGTTTGGAAAAACGGACTTCCGGTTTGCCCGTTGGGCCATTTTTCACCCTTTGGAGGCTTTAGGGAAGCCTGAGGGTGAAAATAGCAATAGCAATAGCACTTAGACTTATATACCGCTTCATAGTGCTTTACAGCCCTCTCTAAGCAGTTTACAGAATCAGCATATTGCCCCCAACAATCTAGGTCCTCATTTTACTGACCTCGGAAGGATGGAAGGCTGAGTCAACCTTGAGCCTGGTGAGATTCGATCTGCCAAACTGCTGGCAGCCAGTGATCAGCAGAAGTAGCCTGCAGTACTGCACTCTAACCACTGCACCACCGTGGCTCATAACGGCCCAACAGGGGGTGCATACGTGGGGATATGCGCATGCACAGTGTGGTGCACGTGAGGGGGGGGTTGTGTGCCGGCACGCGCGCACTCCCATTCTTGGCACACAAGAATAAAAAGGTTTGCCATCACTTACATAGTCTATAGAAAGAGCCGAGGTGGCGCAGTGGTTAGAGTGCAGCACTGCAGGCTACTTCAGCTGACTGCTAGCTGCAGTTCGGCAGTTCAAATCTCACGGGCTCAAGGTTGACTCAGCCTTCCATCCTTCTGAGGTGGGTAAAATGAGGACCCAGATTGTTGGGGGCAATATGCTGACTCTGTGAACCGCTTAGAGAGGGCTGTAAAGCACTATGAAGCGGTATATAAGTCTAAGTGCTATTGCTATAGCACGGGTGTCAAACTCGCGGTGTCACATTGCCGTCACGTGATGTATCGTGATGTTTTTTCCCTTTGCGGAGCTGGGGTGGGTGTGGCCTGTGCATGACGCATCTGGTCCGTGGGCCACCAGTTTGACACCCCTGGTCTATAGAGATTGGTTGATATGAATTCAGCAAAATTTTAAGATACTGGGGAAAGGCAGGATATCAAACTAATAAATCAATAATTAAATATTATACATACAATTGTTTGACATAGAAAATTGCGTAACATTGTATCCAAACTAAGACATCTAAAGAATTTAAAATTAATGCAACATGACGGTGGTGATGGTACTGCTGGTTAAAGTTAAAGATTCCTTCCTATCAAACATGATTCTTGCTGACTCTATAGATACATTTATGTAATTTCCATGGCAGTAATACAGAAGCATTTTACTATGGCTGTTTTCTGAGATGTTCCTAGCATACATTTTTAGTATTTCTTAACAGTTCTCCAGCCAAGTACAAAATAATTTAACTCTTCTTAGCTTCTCCAGATCAGCTAGAATATCTCATTTCTACCACTTGGTATGACAGTGGTGGGCTAGATGAGAACAAATATGCTTAAGGCTGACGACTGGTAAGGAAGTGGTTCCAAGAGAAAACAGCCAAGCTCAGAGAGCACCAAGGACCTCATCTTCCAAAATAAATTAGTTATTCTAGATGGCATTGCTTTCCCTTTGAGGGAATTCTTCTAGAGAATTTGCTATTAAAAACCTAAGAAGCTTTTGGGAACAATTTCAATTTTTACCAACTACAACTTTTCCTGGGCAGAGCAGGACTTACCACAGCATTTTATGTACTGGTAACCTCAGGGATTAATTACTGTAATATACTCCACATGGCACTTCTCTTGAGAGTTTGTTTTACAGATTGCAGTTACTATAGAGTCCTCTGGCTAGGTTAGTCATTGGAGTTCCTTAGCATGTACGTACATACATTAGCTATGCTGAAGACTTCACTGGCTATTGATCAGCTGTCCAACTGTTGGTGCTGATTTATAAATGGCTCAGAATTTGATTCTATAAGGAACCACCTGTTCCATATAGGTCTACCCGAACTTGATTTTTTGATAAGAACTGTTACTGTAAAAATGTGAGCATTCCTTGTAGTAATGCCTCCCTTTTAGAGCACACTTCCAATGTAGACTAGAAAGTCTTCTACTAAAAGTATGTTGTATTAAATTACACTAAAATAAACTGTAAAACTAAAAATGAATTAAATTAAAGTTATCTTCTTGTGGATCATTCTCTTGATTTTCTTCTTTACTTTTCATTGGCTGCTCTGATTGTGATTTATTAAATAACTCATGATGTTACTGTTTTTACCGTTGTGTTATCTGTTTTTATTTAAATATTTCTATTTTGCTGCCAGGAAATGCATGAATGATAAAACCATCTCTATCAAGCTATTCTTATTTGGATTAACTTCATTTCTTTATTCCAAAGCCAAGCTTTTCTGGCTCTTAGATTCATAAGAAGGGGAAATGAAGAAATTATTCTTCATAATATTCCAAAGTTCAGGAAGATTCATTCAGACAGTTATTTGAAACAAAAACAGTAAGTGAACAACGGTACTGGAAGATGTTGAAAAGTGGAAGAAAATCAACTTAGTCATACCATCTCTTTCATTCAATCACAAGCTCATTAAAGAACTCCAGACAGAAGTGGAAATCAACTTCATGCTGAAGTATCTAGATCTGGTTGGTAACCCACTTAACCAATCAGTTCCAGGCTATTCACCATGAATTTGATTAACACAGTTAATCAGCTAGCCCTGAAATGCAAGTTAGAAGTAAACAAAAAATTTCTGAAGTTGCTTAACTCAAGAATAGGTTTCTGTTTATAATTAAGTTACTTTCCGTTAATAAAATAAATGCAATGGCAATTGTCGTATAAAGATGTACAAAAGTGCCCTTAAGTATAATTGAAAAGAACTGAGGTATTAGGAATTGTAACTGGTCATTCTCAACAGTGACTTATTAAAAAGAAAGTGCTGTGAGACATGACATTTGCCAAGCACAGATGTAGTTGTCAAATGTGCAAATGTTTATTTTTCTGGGCCAGCTTGGAGTTAAAATCCAGTGTGAATACTTCATTGTCGTGTTACATGAGTCATAAAGGACATATTGCTCAACATATGGCCAGCACTATTTATGGGTTTCACAGGATCTGCCCAGGTCAGAATCAAAGCTTTACTTGACAGGAAGAAAGAAGAATAGAAGATGCTCAATTTGGTCCTACACAAATTAATCAGGGAAATATTATAGATAGGATGTAGACATGATTGGTACTGTTTTACCAAAAACAGTGAAAGAAACAGAATAGTTAATAATTTCTATTTTTAATTTACCTCAACTAGCTTTTCAGTTTTTGAAAACCATGACATTTGTGCAAACCTGCATTTGTTCCTAATTACCCAGATTACCATTCCTAATACACATTCCTCCTCCTATTTTCCCCACAATAATCCTGTGAGGTGGAGAATTGAAAGAGACTGACTAGCCCGAAGTTACCCAGCAGGTTTTCTTGCCTAAAGCGTGACTAGAACTCCCAGTCTCCTGGTGATTGGCCCAAAGTCACCCAGTTGCCTTTTGTGCCTAAGACAGAACTAGAATTCACCGTCTTCCGGTATCCTTGATGCCTTAACCCCTG